>JANAVB010043017.1:35000-115373 GCA_029216955.1 Iris pallida
TGTTGTCCAAACCTCTGCTGCTGAGTCGGGAGCGACGGTCCTTTAGACGGTGGTCCGGCACCTGGTACCCTCGCTATTGGGCACTCCCGAAGCTGGTGGGTCGCAGACCCGCAAGCTAAGCACTGCCTCAACCTCTTTCTGCAGACGGAGTAATCATGTCCTGGCCTTCGACAAAATATACACAAAGCTTCCTTCTGCGGCTGAGGTCCCGGGGCTCTAACTGGTGGGGTTGGGTGTTGTGGTGTGGGAGGACGGTAAGTCTGCTGGTACGGCACCGGTGCTCTTGGCTGGAAAGCCTGACGCTTGGAGTGTCCCTCGAGGTATACAGAAGCCGGCCTCTTACAAGACTGAAGACGCTTCTCTATGCTCCGGGCCAACTCTAGGCTCTAGTAGCAGTCAGTCATCCCGTTCGCTACTGTGAGAATGCCAATGTCTGGAACTAGACCATGGCAAAACCTATGCGTCATCTCCTCTGGGTCTGCAACTAGACTAGGAGCGAAACGGCTCAGGCGACTAAACTCTGCTGTATATTCGTCAACAGAACGGTTCCCCTGCTGGATGTTCTGGAATCGTAGCCCCATGGCTATCCTAGTGGTGGTCGAGAAGAATTTTTTCTTGAACTGGGTCTTGAACTGATCCTAAGTGGCCTTCCCTCTCGCGAAAAGCGCACTACTAAAATCTGCTCAATTGGCGACATATATTTAGCGACGTTCTATTAACGTCGCTAAATTGTGTTCATTAGCGACGTTTTCTCTAAACGTCGCTAATAGTCGCTAATAGCGACGACCTAAGCGACGTAACAACGACGTATATTAATCACATGGTCTAGTCGTCGCGAAACGTCGCTCTAACGTCGCTAATAGCGACTAACTTAGCGACGGTTGTGATAGCGTCGCTAAATTCTAATTATATCCCCGCCCCACCGATTCATTTCCCCCCATTTTACTCTCTCACTCTTCCCCTCCGGCGCTCTCACTCTCTCCGGCGCTCTCACTCTCTCCGGCGACTCTCACTCTCTCCCGCGACTCTCCTCCTTCTCCGGTACGTGACTCTCCCAATCCCTCTCTCTCTCTCTCTCTCTCTCTCTTTCTCTGGCTGTTTTGGTTGTTGGTGGTTGGGGGGGTGCGGGTGGCTCGGGGGGAGGTGCAGGGGGGGATGCGGGTGGTTGGAGGGTGAGTGGGGGGTGGCTGGGGCAGGGGGGATGAGGGCGGCTGGGGGAGGGGAGCTAGGGTTAGGGTTCGGATTAGGGTTTATTTCCTCCCATTTTACTCTCTCACTCTCTCTCCTCCCCCCTCCGGCGCTCTCACTCTCTCCGGCGCTCTCACTCTCTCCGGCGACTCTCTCTCTCTCTCCGGCGACTCTCCTCCCTCTCCGGTACGTGGTACTCTTCCCCTCCCTCACTCTCTCTCTTTCTCTCCGGCGACTCTCCTCCCTCTCCGGTACGTGGTACTCTTCCCCTCCTTCACTCTCTCTCTCTCTCCGGCTATTTTGGTTGTTGGTGGTTGGGGGGTGCGCGTGGCTCGGAGGGAGGGACAGGGGGGATGCGGGTGGTTCGGGGGTGAGTAGGGGGTGGCTGGGGGTGTGGGGCAGGAGGGACGAGGGCAACTGGGGGAGGAGAGCTAGGGGTAGGGTTCGGGTTAGGGGTGGGTATGTGTGGGCGGCTGGGGGAGGGGAGCAGGAGGTGGGGACGGCTGGGGGAGGGGAGCAGGGGGGAGGGGAGGGTTAGGGTTCGGGTTAGGGGTGGTGTAGGGGGGGCTTGGTCAGGGGCACCGATAGTGCCAAAAAATTTGATAATTTAGTAATAATTATTTGTTTTCCGACACCGAAAAATGTGATACTCCGATTCGAACGCACCGATAGTGCCGATATTTGTAACAAGTACTTTTGTTGGTTGGTTAATTGGTAACATGGTGATCGGGACATATAGTCCCTGCAGCCATTCGACTGGCGAGGCAGAAACTATGGTACGACATGATGATCAGGACATAGTCCCTGCAGCCATTCGACTGGCGAGGCAAAAACTATGTAGCCGTAGATGAAGTTGACTGTCCTCCGACCCTCATCCCTCGGTAATGATGATACGACAACCTATCACTATATCTTATATAGTAGTAGATGATATTTTAGTATTACATTATGTGAGTTCATCTTGATTCTGTTACATTCTTCAGATACTAGAAACTATATTCGATAAGAAGGTATACTACACCATATGTACAGAACATAGATGATTCACACTAATATATGCTAGAATAAATTTTAGGTTGTGTTCTGAGCCATCTGTTCTCACACTTAAAACACATATGAATTAGAACTGTGTGTCAATCTTTGTTTTTGTATTTACGGCGAACCCAGGGATTGAATTCTGTATTTTGTATTTTGAATTCTGTACCCTATGGCTCGACAAACAACCGGAGAGGATACTCTGAGAGATCCATCTGAGTAGGACCATACTATGAGAGATCACCTTTACAAGAATGATATCAGTAGTGGGATTGAGTGTTGGAGGAGATATTATCAGAGTATACGTCCTACTCATATGGGTCTCTCACCGTTACTATTTTTTTTTGACAGCATGGTAGATGTGCTTCGTCAACAGATTCTTGCTCTGAGCCAAAACTTTGCCCCGGAGCTCAAGTGGACATCCTTCGTGTTGTCACGCCCCAGAACCAGAATACTAGAGAGCGGGGGAATGACTCAGCCAGCTATGTATTACGGGTAGATGAATACCGTATAATACGATCAATATTGTCTAAAAGACGAGGGGGTGCATACTACATGAAAGTCTCACTATGGTAACTTCACATCTATTGTCTCAATCATTCAAACAAGAAACAATAATAGAGAACATATAAGATAAAGCAGTAAGACGTCCCAAACGCTCAGTCAAAATATTCTTGATATCTGGCTTTACAAAATATAGCCAGATGATGTAGCAAAGTATACATAATTGTTTATCAGCTGCAGCCTGACTTAGTTACAATTATGTAAAAGTAAATACAAGACAATCCGACTAACATGTCGGTGCCAAACGGCAAGGTATAAAGTAAGTAACAAAACGAGCGAGGGAGTAAGGAACCCACTCGAGTCCTCCTGCGATCATTCCTCTAGTATTGACCATCTTGGAGGTGGAAGCAAGCTGAATCCTCGGGAACCAGCTCCAAATCTGGCCATGCAAAATCAGAGAGGTTAGACCTCAAATAGCAAGTACCACAAGGGAGCACAACATGAGAATTAAAACCAGTGATAAGAGTTAAGGATATAATACATAGGTCTCTGCTTGCTACTGGGATTCACACAACATCACGACACTTCAAACCAACTTCCCAACCAAACAAGGACAGAAGTTGACCCGTCGTGCCCTGACATTCTGATCATCTCAGTTAGTAAATAGAGTAGGTACAGTACACAAACAAATCAATTTAAACGGCCATGCAACTACTACGGCTTGCTATTGTGAGTTCCAAGTTACCTTGGAATTATGCAATAAGGATTCCTCAGTTCTTACTATGGGCAAACAAGGCTAGTCTATCCAGTCAATCAATTACGCCAATCATGAATTAGACGAGTCCCAGCGGGACGCACGTCATCAATATACAATATACGATAAATAATATAAGCAGATACCGCTCCCTGCCCGTGTGGCATATTTGCAGTATCTGTGGGAACCAGTCGGCCTGTCGGGCACTAATAGTCCCAAAGAGGGCTGCCATGTAAGAACTCGAAAATCCATTCTCTCCATGCTATCATTATTTTATTTAACTTAATAGCCTCTATGTTAAGTGAAATCCCATACCGTGGATCATGTTCATTCAAAATAAGTACTTTCGTACAAGGTACGATATGCCCAACTCTACAACGATACCCGTGCGGTTAGGTTATAGGTCTTACATAGCGTAATACAACAATCAAAACTAGCCACAGAATAATCATGCATTGACCATAAAGTGCACATGCTGCTTCTGTAAAATAAATAAATAATTAAATAAATAAATAAATTGAAGCCTGCATGTGCCTGTATGCCAATATTCGGGACCAGCCAGTCGATTACAATAGTTCATAGTTAATATGAACGTATCTCATTTATTCAATTCAAATAAGACGACTAGCCAGTCTCTTAGTTCCAACTAGGAACGCATGATCAATTACTAATAACAATCAATGTCAATTCGTAACAAGGCATGAAAGTCAACTATTATTTAGTATGGTCGAGTCTACAACTCTCAAGGTTAAATTCCAGTCTTTCGGGGTATCTATAACTCAATTCACGACACATGGTACATTCCACGTAACAATCTATATTAAAGAAAATATTAACATATCATGATTATATCAAGTTCATGCCAAAAGGCGTAAGGATATAAGAGAAGAATTATCATACCAATATAAAGTGAATAAAGTATAGGGCAATGGGAACACCAAGGTTGAATTACGCCAAGGCTAGTTATACCATGATTAATCTACGCCAAAATTTTTAAGCTAAGAAAAAATACGCGCGTAAAACAGGGTATGCATAAAAGGTAACGTCACGCGTAAAACTCGCGCGCGTAAGGGTCAAAGTATACGCATGGATGAATACGCGTAAAGAAAATATGCTCAAAATAAAAGAACAAGTTGCGCGTAAAAACTTGTTTTATGCCGAGCCAAGAAGTACACGTAAAAAAGGTTTGAGTTTTACGCAGGAAACACTGTGCGCGTAAAACATTGCATGCGTAAAGGATCGAGCCAACAGAGAATTCTAGTTGGGTCCGATACATAACTACGCAACTGAGATACATAAAATACATCATGCACGTCTCGTAACAAAGGTGGAAGGGACAAACGATAAGCAACATCGCCTACCCTATCAAGAATAACAAATGGACCTACGTATCGTGGACTCAACTTCTGGTGAACGCCAAATCTAATGACCCCACGGGTAGGTGAGATCCGCAAGAACACGTGGTCCCCAACAGAGAATTCTAGCGGCCTACGATGCTGGTCTGCCCAATGACGATGCCGATCTTGCGCAACTCTAAGTCGCACCCTAATTCCCTTAATCACTTCAACTTTTTGGATAATCATTTCTGGGTCTAGCATTTTTCTCTCCCCGATATCATCCCATGCTAGTGGCGACCTACACTTCGTATCATATAGTGCTTCAAATGGCGCCATCTGGATACTGGCTTGATAACTGTTGTTATACGAGAACTCAACTAAGTGCAGGTGACTCTCCCAAGACCCTCCAAAATCCAGAGTGCAAGCCCGCAACATGTCTTCTAAAGTCTGAATTGTCCTTTCTGATTGCCCATCTGTCTGTGGATGGTAAGCCATGCTAAATCTTAACTTGGTACCCAGACTGATGTAAACTCTTCCAAAAATGTGATATAAAACGGGTATCTCTGTCTGATACAATGCTGACAGGGACTCCATGCTGCCTGACTATCTGTTGCATATACAAGTCTGCCAACTTTTCTGTAGATTGCCCTACTCTGAAAGAAAGAAAATGTGCCACCTTCGTAAGCCGATCTACTATCACCCAAATAGCATCTTTACCACTTGGTGATCTCGGTAAACCGGTCACAAAGTCTATGGTAATATGCTCCCACTTCTATTCCGGGATTGGAAACGGTTGCAATAATCCGGCTGGCCTTTGTTGTTCTGCCTTCACTTGCTGACATATCAAGCAACGAGAAACGAATCTAGCTATCTCCCTCTTCATCCCGTTCCACCAGAAGTGCTGCTTGATATCTTGGTACATCTTGGTCCCTCCAGGGTGTACAGAATACTGAGAACTGTGGGCTTCTGACATAATCTCATGTCTGATATCTCCATTAGGCACACATAGACGTGATCCAAACCTAAGTGTACCATCTTCATGGATTTGCATCTCCTTTCTGAGTCCTGACTCACATTCTGTCCTAAGCTTCTGAATCGTTGGGTCTTGTGCATGAGCTGTCTTGATCCTAACTACTAAGTCAGATTAAACTTGTAGACTCGCCAGAATTCCTGCATCACTGTGAAGTATAACCTCGATGCCCATCTCCTGAAGGTCTTCTAAGATATGCTTCTGTGTTGTCAACATAAATGCGCCGTCTCTCATGCTAAGAGCATCTGCTACCACATTAGCCTTGCCTGGATGATACTGAAGCTCCACGTCATAATCCTTGATCAACTCCAACCATCTTCTCTGCCTCAAGTTCAGTTCCTTCTGAGTAAAGATGTACTTCAGACTTTTATGGTTTGTGTACATGTCCACTCGATCACCATATAATTAATGCCTCCATAGCTTCAAAGCGAATACTTCTGCCGCCAACTCCAAGTCATGAGTTGGATAATTCTTTTCGTGGTCCCGAAGTTGCCTAGATGCATACGCTATCACCCTCCCATGTTGCATGAGGACGCACCCAAGTCCTTTACCTGACGCATCATAATATACAGTAAAACCTCCTGGTCCAATTGGCAATATAAGAATAGGCGCTGATATCAACTTCTGCTTCAGATTCGCAAATGATGCCTGACATTCTGCCGACCAGACAAATGACACGTCCTTCCGTGTCAAGCGGGTCATGGGTGCTGAAAGTCTTGCAAAGTCTGATACGAACCTTATGTAATAACCCGCCGATCCCAAGAAACTCCGTATGTCAGCTACGGTCTTGGGTACTGGCCAACTCTCTACTGCTTCTACTTTCTTGGGATCCACTGCTACTCCAGCTCCTGATATGATATGTCCCAAAAATGAAATGTGATCCATCCAGAACTCACACTTGCTGAGCTTGGCATACAACTGGTTCTCTCTCAGAACCTGTAACACTTTCCGGAGGTGGTCTTTATGCTCCTCTTCACTAGCAGAGTATACAAGAATGTCGTCGAAAAACACAACGACAATCTGATCTAAGTATGGCATAAAGACGCGGTTCATCAAGTCCATAAATATTGCTGGAGCATTAGTCAAATCAAACGACATTACTAAGAATTTATAATGCCCATACTTCGACCTGAATGCTGTCTTGGAAATATCCTCCCTCCGAACTCTCACTTGATGATACCCTGAACGAAGATCTATCTTGGAGAAAACTCTAGCTCTGCTCAATTGATCAAACAAGTCGTCGATCCTGGGTAATGGGTACTTATTCTTTACTGTCGCCGCGTTAAGCTTCCTGTAGTCAATGCACAATCTGGATGATCCATCCTTCTTCCCCATAAGTACCACTAGTACTGCCCACGGTGATATGCTAGCTTGGATGAACTTCATCTCATTCAGTACCTCTATGTGCTGATATACCTTGGCCTGCTCTGAATCCGCCATTCTGTAAACTCGATCTGATATCGGTTTAGTTCCAGGTGCCAATTCGATACTGAACTCAATATCTCTAACCGGTGGTAGACCTGGAAGTTCTTCAGAAAATATGTCTAAAAATTCTTCAACTACCTTCGGAACCTGGACTTCTTCCATTGCCGTTACTACTCCCTGCTCTTGTTGAGTTGCCTCTGATCTGACTAAGGTGAACCTCTTCATGCCTGGAATGTCAAAAGATACACTCCCTCTACGACAATCTATTATTGCATGACTGTCTTTCAGCCAGTCCATGCCTAAGATAACGTCGAAATTTCCAATAGGAAACTCTATCAACCTGACGGGTAAGGAATGTCCACAAACTACAATGCTACACGCTAGAATAACTCTACTAACTCCTACGAGCCCATTACCAGTGAGTATATTCAACCTCCCTGGCAATGCCTCGAACTTCATTCCTAGCTGTGTCGTAAATTGTGCAGATATAAATGAGTGTGATGCTCCCGAATCAAAAAATGCTACTGCGGGATATGAGGCGACGAGAATGTTACCTGCCACAACATCTCCTGATGCCAA
Source organism: Iris pallida (assembly GCA_029216955.1). Taxonomy (NCBI): domain Eukaryota; kingdom Viridiplantae; phylum Streptophyta; class Magnoliopsida; order Asparagales; family Iridaceae; genus Iris; species Iris pallida. The sequence goes on from JANAVB010043017.1 coordinate 42,853, forward strand.
TGTCTCTTCCATGGACAGAGTGAATGCCTGCCCTCTACCTCTTTGCGGGTTTCCATGCTGCAGCCTAGCCTGGTGCTGCTGCTGGCCCCTGCCTTGGTGATGCTGGGGTGGTCTATGCTGTTGCTGTATCGGCGGTCCCTGTTGCCGAAACATCTGAGCCTGCGACATGAACGGGCGCTGTGTCAACGGTCTTACTGCCACCACTGGTCCTCGATACTGGCCTGCTCCTGGTGCTGGCAGAGCGGGAAATTGTTGTACTGGTCCTCCTGACCTCGAATTCATGGGACAGGTGGTAACCCGATGATCTAGGCTTCCACATATCAAACACAGTCCGTTCAATGTCAGACACACATCTCTAGTGTACCCTACCTTCTCACAATAAGTGCAGCCCATTGGGGGTTGCTGGTTCTTCCTCTGTTGTTGTTGCTTCTGTCTTGGTGCTGGCCCTCACATTGCCACATCGTGAATGCGAACGCCAAGGGACGGTACTGTTGTTCGGGGTGCTACTCCCCCTCCTCCTTCAATGTGACTGTGGGATCTCTTCTGACCTCCAGTCCTTGCCGTGATCCTCTGAATGGTGATCTCATGCCTTCGGGTTGCCGTCAATACCTCATCGAAAGTCTGATAGTTATGCCCCTCCATCAATTGTAAGAGTTCTAGATGAAACCCTTGCTGGAACCTTATAGCCCTCTGGCTCTCCGTTGCTACCATCTCTGGGGCGAACCTACTCAATCTGCAGAACTCCGATACATAAGCATCTACCGTCTTGCCGGCCTGCTTGAGGTTGATAAACTTCTGTTATAGCTCAAACGGTGCCACAACTCCATAGTACTTCGTCTTGAATCTTGCAGTAAAATTGTCCCAAGCAACAGGACGTCTGATGCCCACTTCTTCTGATTCCCACCAATCACGTGCGAGATCCTGAAGTAACAACTTCACTTGACCCACACGTTCTTCCGTCGGCACCTTAGCGGCTGTCAAAATGGCCTCAATATCCTTAAGCCATGCATCTGCTGAGATGGCATCTTCCGTGCCCTCAAAACGACGAGAGTTGTACTTGCAAAACCTGGTTGATGCTCCTGAATCTGTTCTCGCCCCTCTTTCCAAAGCCGTCTGCAATCCTTGGTTGAGTAGTACATTCTGCTCTTGCAACTGAGCATGCATGTATTGCTGGGCCAACATCTGATGTTGCTGAGTAGCCATCATCCCTCTCATGATCTCCAGAAGGACTGGTGTGTCTACTTCCACAGGGATAGGTGGAACTATTGGCGGCGTTGGAACCTCCGGATACTGCGGTCCAGCTGCTGGTTCCACTATCACTTCTTCTTGGATAGTCTCTTGAGGTAGTACTGGCCCTTGTTGCTGACCAACCTGGTCATGTTGTCCATGCTGCCCTTGTTGTTGCGGTCCAGCTCTGACGGATGCGGACGAGGTTCCCCTAAGAAAAGGGACAAGAGAACAATCAAACGATCGGACAGGAAAGATCAATGAAGTCAAAAGATACCAGAATGTCAAGCTAGGGTTGAGAACAACAAATCATGAGATCAAGGAAGAACATGTGTGATTGAGACATCCTATAAATTAAAATACCCCACAAGTCTAAAATTAGACCTGCATGGGCCACCACTAAAACCTTGTCACGCCCCAGAACCAGAATACTGGAGAGCGGAGGAATGACTCAGCCAGCTACGTATTACGGGCAGATGAATACCGTATAATACGATCAATGCTGTCTAAAAGACGAGGGGGTACATACTACATGAAAGTCTCACTATGGTCACTTCACATCTATTGTCTCAATCATTCAAACAAGAAACAGTAATAGAGAACATATAAGATAAAGCAGTAAGACGTCTCAAACGCTCAGTCAAAATTTTCTTGATATCTGGCTTTTCAAAACATAGCCAGATGATGTAGCAAAGTATACACAATTGTTTATCAGCTGCAGCCTGACTTAGTTACAATTATGTAAAAGTAAATACAAGATAATCCGACGAACATGTCGGTGCCAAACGGCAAGGTATAAAGTAAGTAACAAAACGAGCGAGGGAGTAAGGAACCCACTCGAGTCCTCCTGCGATCATTCCTCTAGTATTGACCATCTTGGAGGTGGAAGTAAGCTGAATCCTCGGGGACCGACTCCAAATCTGGCTATGCAAAACCAGAGAGGTTAGACCTCAAATAGCAAGTACCACAAGGGAGCACGACATGAGAAATAAAACCAGTGATAAGAGTTAAGGATATAATACATAGGTCTCTGCTTGCTACTGGGATTTACACAACATCACGATACTTCAAACCAACTTTCCAACCAAACAAGGACATAAGTTGACCCGTCGTGCCCTGACATTCTGATCATCTCAGTTAGTAAATAGAGTAGGTACAGTACACAAACGAATCAATTTAAACGGCCATGCAACTACTACGGCTTGCTATTGTGAGTTCCAAGTTACCTTGGAATTATGCAATAAGGATTCCTCAGTTCTTACTATGGACAAACAAGGCTAGTCTATCCAGTCAATCAATTACGCCAATCATGAATTAGACGAGTCCCAGCGGGACGCACGTCATCAATATACAATATACGATAAATAATATAAGTAGATACCGCTCCCTGCCCGTGTGGCAGATTTGCAGTATCTGTGGGAACCAGCCGGCCTGTCGAGCACTAATAGTCCCAAAGAGGGCTGCCTTGTAAGAACTCGGGAATCCATTCTCTCCATGCTATCATTATTTTATTTAACTTAATAGCCTCTATGTTAAGTGAAATCCCATGCCGTGGATCATGTTCATTCAAAATAAGTACTTTCGTACAAGGTACGATATGCCCAACTCTACAACGATACCCGTGCGGTTAGGTTGTAGGTCTTACATAGCGTAATGCAACAATCAAAACTAGCCACAGAATAATCATGCCTTGACCATAAAGTATACATGCTGCTTCTGTAAAATAAATAATTAATTAAATAAATAAATAAATAAATTGAAGCCTGCATGTGTCTGTATGCCAATATTCGGGATCAGCCAGTCGATTACAATAGTTCATAGTTAATATGAACGTGTCTCATTCATTTAATTCAAATAAGACGACAAGCCAGTCTCTTAGTTCCAACTAGGAATGCATGATCAATTACTAATAACAATCAATGTCAATTCGTAACAAGGCATGAAAGTCAACTATTATTTAGTATGGTCGAGTCTACAACTCTCAGGGTTAAATTCTAGTCTTTCGGGGTATCTATAACTCAATTCACGACACATGGTACATTCCACGTAACAATCTATATTAAAGAAAATATTAACATATCATGATTATATCAAGTTCATGCCAAAAGGCGTAAGGATATAAGAGGAGAATTATCATACCAACATAAAGTGAATAAAGTATAGGGCAATGGGAACACCAAGGTTGAATTACGCCAAGGCTAGTTATACCATGATTAATCTACGCCAAAATTTTTAAGCTAAGGAAAAATATGCGCGTAAAACAGGGTATGCGTAAAAGGTAACGTCATACGTAAAACTCGCGCGCGTAAGGGTCAAAGTATACGCATGGATGAATACGCGTAAAGAAAATATGCTCAAAATAAAAGAACAAGTTGCGCGTAAAAACTTGTTTTATGCCGAGCCAAGAAGTACACATAAAAAAGGTTAGAGTTTTACGCAGGAAACACTGTGCGCGTAAAACATTGCATGCGTAAAGGATCGAGCCACGCGTAAAAGTTTCTCGTGTAAAGGGTGTCACGACCCGCACCCTGATTAGGGGCACGAGAACGTGGGTACGTCCAGCCTACGCCGCAGTGTCGGCGGTAGAACGCTGTATAGGTCATCTATAACATCTAACACCTAACAACAAGATATACAAACCTGTCATCTCCGCACGGAGGTATAACATAACAACTCAACTCTATATCTCAAACACAAGTCTAGGAAAGATAGAGCATGATATGGAATCAGACGAAAGGAAGAAACTGAATATATATATAGAGTTACCACACCACACAAAGTAGATGTCCAACACAATAAGTACAAGATCTGAAATATAACTAAGTCACAACTAACAATCGGAATAATCCGATACAAAATAAAAACTATAAACACTAGACTAGACTAGGCACCCTCTACTGAGCTAGATGCTCCTCAGGCTCCTGAAGGTCACCCTCATGTGTCCCATAGAAGGTAGGACAGTCACCATCATCATCTGTAATATTTTTAACAGGTCCAGTCAGGACAGGAACGAGCACAATACATCTCACGCAGTTCATATCATGTTGGGAAATGTAAAGCATGCATAGAGTAAGATACATGGATTGTAAAGAAATATATATAAAAATGAGAGAGATTTGATAACTGGAAATATCTATATATATGATAAGTAAGAACTGTAGGTAACCTGTGATTTAGAGCATGAGATGGTTATATAAACGGGTTTAGGACATATACAAGATTTCACAAGATTTCACAAGAATTTGTACAAGATGGGATTTTGATCACATAACCATTTCCTACTCACCCTCCCCAATCAATACACAAGGATCCAGTCAAGTTACGTTACCTTATACAAGAGGTTTTTATCATGTTTGCTCACGTAATCATGAGAGTACAAGATTGCACAAGAGTATACATGAAAGCGGTGTACATGAAATACAAGATGTTCGTGAAAAGCACATGACAACTGTATCTGATGCACCCCGAGGGAGATAACATCGCATGACAAGATCCATATAGTACCAATCCGTGATAATGACGTGACAGCATCATGTAAGGTATTCTAGAGCAAGAATATAAATCCTAACAAGTATGAAAAGATCAGAGAATATACTCGCCTGTCACCCTGTATGACTGATATGAATAGATGTCCGAACTGGTGTCACAGAGTCCTATTTAGAGTAAAACAGGTCACAATATATTCACAATGGTAAAATTAGAGTATACAATGCATACTACATGATTCTAGGTCAATCTGGTCAAAATTAGTCAACTCTTGGTCAACTCTAACAATCACTAGGTCACAGGAAGTCAAACTAAGTCAAATAAGGTCAAACAAGGTCAAACTAGTCTAATCAAGGTTTTGGGTCAAACATAGACTAGTCAATAAGGTAATTAGGTCAATCTTGACTAATGGTCAACTTCTAGTCAATTCTCTAAGGCTAACACAAATCATGACACAACTCCTAAGTATCCCACTTAACCCCATACATATCTTAATCTACATAGGACTATCTATATAATCCTAGTCACAATATACTCATATAGGTTAAACCTAATTAGCTAGCTAATAGTCTAGGGTTTAGTCAAATCTTAGTCAACTAGTCCTTCTATGTTCATTTAAGCCATCTCTAGGTCAATTAGGTCATGGTTGACCTATAGTTGACTTGGTCAACAATGGTCAATTATCTAGTCAAACTAGGTCTACTAGTCAAGTTAGGTCAAACATGGTCAGACTAGTTAAACTAGTCATTTTAGGTTAATCCTAGTCAATTCTAGGTCAATTAGGTCAAGTTTTGATCTAAGGTTGACTTTGGTCAACTCTTAGTCAAACTAGGATCAACTAGTTAGGTCATGGGTTATTAGTCAATTAGGGTTAGCCCTAATGGCCAGAGGCTAGTAACTTAGACCATAGGCTAATATTTCTAGGTCACTACACATAGGTTCACATATAGCTATCTATGGGTAAACCTATATCTATGTAATATGTATACATAGCCCTCTATATACAATCAATATATATATATATATATATATTTATATATATATATATATATATATATATATATATATATATATATATATATATATATATATATATATACACATACACTTATACATATATATATATATATATATATACACATACACTTATACATATACTTATACATATATATATAACTTATATATATATATATATATAGTGAGAGGGGGAAAATAGAGAGAGGGTAAGAGTGATAGAGAGAGAGTCACACTGTGGGTTGGGAAGAGAGCAGTGGGGTGTGTGGGTGTCACTGTGACAGTGGGGGAGGGGGTGTCAATTCTCAGAAATCTGAGAATTGGCAATCAAACACACACACACACACACATTACATATATATTACACACACCTATACATACCTATATATACATATATATACACTCACATACACATACACATATACCCACACACTCATATACATATATACATACATATACAGTGTATATACAGGAAAATACACATTTATATATACATAAAAATCGATCCAAAATCTATTTTCAAAATCTGGGAAAAACTGGAACTATAATAACTGATACACAGTGAAGGATATTGGGGGAAAACCCAAACCCGAGTCCAAAACGACCTAAGGCCCAAAACTCTAGGTTGGTAAATGTGTCCCCCAGTGTCCCCTAGTGTCTAGGGTGCCTGAGTGTCCATCTTGACACGACACGACGTATCAAACTCAAGGAAACCCAAATCGGGTAAACACAGACACAGGGAATTTGCACTGCATCGTGCAGTGATGCACCTAGCTCTAGGACACGACACAAGTGTCTATAGGACTCGTGCACACGTGTGTAGGTTCGCCTAGGGTCAGGCTAGGTGTCCAGCTACCTGAGTCGTGTCCACGTGTCACCATGTGTCGACACAAGCCCCGTATCAGTCGAGTTTTCTCGACTGATATACGCTGTTTACACAGCGTCGTGCAGCGGTGCACGTGTCTCGTGGACACGACACGAGCCACGTGGGGCCTCGTGGTCATGTCCACGTGTAGCCCACGTGTTGGGCTACACACTCGTGTCACCACGAGGTGTCCACGACTCGTGTCCGTGCGACACGAGTCGCATGTCAGTGAGAAAAACGTGTACGTGCAGTGCAGTGCGTGTCCAGTGTGAGTGAGATTTCTCACTCGACACGACACGGCGTGACACAAAACTTTAGGGATGTCTTGTCAGACATTGCCCTAGGTTTGTGTCAAGTTTTACGTGTCCAAGTGTCCAGGTGAGAGAAAAAAGGGGGTCGGGTAGCAGGGGATTAAATGAACCCCTGTACAGTGTCAGTGCTGTGGGTTCGTGTCCGATTTGGACACGGACACGACACTGTGTTGTGCTCAGTCATGGTGTTTCGTGATCTACATGTTAAGGGCTACCCAAAACTATAATTTGTTTTGCAAAATAACAACCTTTATTCCTAAGTGGCATTTCACCAAATACTGTTTTTCAAACATGGATACGTGTCCGATACGGATACGAAATCGAACCTACTTCCTACCAAACTTGACCCACAGTTCCATGGTAACTAGATGCATGCATTTATGAAGAAAAAACAGAATATTAACTAGGTTTATGGGTATTTACCTATTGAGTGAAAACTCAAGTTTTTTAAGAAAAGGAGGGGGTGTGTCCTATCCACTTGTTGGTGTCGAAGTCCTTGTGTCCAGCTTGCTAGCCTCCCTTAGCACCCTCTAGGTTGTAGGAACCCAATACAAAAGACTAGGAGTGATTTGGTTCAAATTTGAGGAAGTTATGAAGGTTTGATGAAAAATGAATTTTCTAGGTTTTAATTCATGTAAATTAATCATGAATGAAGGTGATGGGTTTATATAGGAAGGGGGGGGGGGGATGTGTGGCCTGCCATGGGGGTAGGGGAGGGTGTCCTTGGCTTGCTTCACCTTGAAGGAAGTTTAACTTCAAGGTAAAAGGGGTAAAGATCTTTTAGGTTTCATGAAAATATCCTATAAAGCAAATATCTAAGATATTTCAATCTTAAGATATTTAGAACATAAAGTAAATACCTACACTTAGTCTTCTAGGTTAGTGGTTAACCCCTAGATTAGGCTAAACTAGGTTAGGGGCTAACATGACACTTAACAATAATTAAATAATAATAAAAACACATAAATACAAATAATTCCAAATAAATCCTAAAAAATTACCAAAATACCCTTTAGGCTAAAAAGTCCAAATTTGATGTTCTAAACCTATGGCTAGGCTCACATGATCATGGTTAGTCTCTAGGTTAAGAAAAACTAGGGTTATACTAAGGTTTTGCTAGTAAGTCACAAAGTCATAAGTCATGACTTAGAAAATGGGTTTAATTACACTAATAATCACCAAAAATCATATCATGACTAAAATACTATTAATTAATAATAAAAATAATAAATTTTCAAAAATACCCTAATTTCAGAAAACTTGGTGCTACAAGTCTACCTCCTTAGAAAATTTTGTCCTCGAAATTAGAATGGTCATACTCCTTCTAGGTCAAACACCCCAACAATTACAGTCTCAAACACACAGTCCGATAATCATATACGTCTGTCCAAAATCATGATATTCGGAATCTTCGTTATGCTAGTGAGCAAGGCTACGATATTCACAGAGTCCTCGACTAAGGTACATACCTCTAGAATCATGGTATTTAAAATTTTTACATTGCCGCATGCCTGGCCGCGAAAACCTTAAATTCCCACATCCGAGAAATACATCCAAAATCCGACTATATGTCCTCACTATGCCAGCTAACATGACTATAGAAGACTCTAGATCCCATGATCGAGACGACCTAGCCCATACGACTTATCTCAGAAGAAAATAATTCATAATGAAATATCCGAACAAAATTTATCAACTATAAGGAACATATAGAATCGAAATTCCAAGACAGTTATAAGGAGGCGAATGCGGAAATAGAATCGAAAAGGTTGGAACCTGTAATCAGCTCTCCCTTTGCCTGTGCATCATCGACTGCCATGGCGAAAGCTCGCCCCGGCTGGCCTTCCTTGGCCTGCTGCTGATGCTGGACAAACCTCTGCTGCTGAGTCTGCAACGGTGGTCCCGTCTGCTGCCCTGTCGGAACCCTAGCTCCTGCTGCTGCCTGAGCCAATCGTGCCAAGCTCTTGGGACACTCCTTCAACTGATGCTCTGCTGAACCACAAAGCAAACACAGGCCCTACCTCTTCCTGCAGTCGTTCCATCCGTGATCTTGCTTCTTGCAGAAGTTACACATAGGGTACTGTTGCTGCCTGGGTGCCTGCTGGTGAAGTATATGTCCCTGGCCCTGAAACGGTTGCTGAATTGGCCTCTGTTGTATGTGAGGGCGCTTGGCTGGCCCTGCACTAGAACTAGCCCCTAAGGTATCACTGCCCCCCTTCGGCTTGAGGCCGAAGTCCTCCTCTGCAATCTGTGCGTCCATCAATATCTGATCGAACGTCGCATCATGGCGTCCCAAGGTGCGGGTGCGCACTGCATGAATAAGTCCCCTACGGAACTTACGAGCCTTCTGCCCCTCATCCTGGATCATATCGGGAGCGAACCTGCTAAGGCAGAAGAACTCAGCTGCATACTCGTCCACCGACGAGTTCCCCTGCACTAGACCCACGAACTGGCCCTCAAATGCTGTAAGAGCCACGTTCGGGAAGAACTTCTCCTTGAAGAGCCTCCGGAAGTTCTCCCAAGACAGCCCTCTCACCGACGCACGAGGATCCGTACGGTACCATGTCAGCGCAATGTCGAAGAATCGGCTGGCTGCGGCCGAAACCCAAAGCACTCTAGGAAGCTCTGCCAGCTCCATGCTCTGCTGTACATCCTCTAGCCAGTCGTCTGCATAGAGGATGCCCTCCGTGCCAGTGAAGTCCCTGGAGCTCATCTTCCTGAAGTCCAATACTGTTCCTGGCCTGGACTGCTGCTGGTACGGCTGCTGGCCAGTAGGGCCCTGCACCGTACCCGGTGCCACTCTCTCTACTGCTGCTAGGGCAAGCTGATACGAGTTCTCCATACTCTGCCTCAGCATCTCGATCTGTCGGTGTGACGCCTCCGACTGGCGCTGCGACGCCTCTGCCTGGGCCCGCTGTGTCTCCATCATCGGCTGAAGGAGAAGGAACATATGGTGCATATCCGTCGGTACCGGTGGTGGTGGCGGCAGTATCTCCGGAACAACGGTCGTAACCCTCTGGGGTGGAGGTGGTAGACCTCCCTGTGCAACTGCCTGGGTCTCCAGAATAGTAGAATCACTGGGGGCAGTCTCGTGAACCTCCTCCTCTGCCTGATCAGATCTCTCAGGCAAGCTACTCGATCCAGTGGCCTGCGGGTGCGTCTTCGTCATCCTAGAGACGAATTGAAACAAAGAGATCAATATGGCACATGAGTAGATTATCAAATAAGGACAGTTAATTTAATACAAGGGAAGTAATCATGATAATCAAAAGATCGGAAATTTTCTAGGTGTGATTGAGAAACTCCTATCATGTCCTAGGTCCTACGTCCTAATTGCAGGCTCGTCATTAGTACTCTAAGTCGAGCACCATTACGAGATCGCACTAATTACGACACAGACCTGCGTGGGCTACCACAAAAACGTGTCACGACCCGCACCCTGATTAGGGGCACGAGAACGTGGGTACGTCCAGCCTACGCCGCAGTGTCGGCGGTAGAACGCTGTATAGGTCATCTATAACATCTAACACCTAACAATAAGATATACAAACATGTCATCTCTGCACGGAGGTATAACATAACAACTCAACTCTATATCTCAAACACAAGTCTAGGAAAGATAGAGCATGATATGGAATCAGACGAAAGGAAGAAACTGAATATATATATATAGAGTTACCATACCACACAAAGTAGATGTCCAATACAATAAGTACAAGATCTGAAATATAACTAAGTCACAACTAACAATCGGAACAATCCGATACAAAATGAAAACTATAAACACTAGACTAGACTAGGTACCCTCTACTGAGCTAGATGCTCCTCAGGCTCCTGAAGGTCACCCTCATGTGTCCCATAGAAGGTAGGACAGTCACCATCATCATCTGTAATATTTTCAACAGGTCCAGTCATGACAGGAACGAGCACAATACATCTCACGTAGTTCATATCATGTTAGAAAATGTAAAGCATGCATAGAATAAGATACATGGATTGTAAAGAAATATATATAAAAACGAGAAAGATTTGATAACTGGAAATATCTATATATATGATAAGTAAGAACTGTAGGTAACCTGTGATTTAGAGCATGAGATGGTTATATAAACGGGTTTAGGACATATACAAGATTTTACAAGATTTCACAAGAATTTGTACAAGATGGGATTTTGATCACATAACCATTTCCTACTCACCCTCCCCAATCAATACACAAGGATCCAGTCAAGTTACGTTACCTTATACAAGAGGTTTTTATCATGTTTGATCACGTAATCATGAGAGTACAAGATTGCACAAGAGTATACATGAAAGCGGTGTACATGAAATACAAGATGTTCGTGAAAAGCACATAACAACTGTATCTGATGCACCCCGAGGAAGATAACATCGCATGACAAGATCCATATAGTACCAATCCGTAATAATGACGTGACAACATCATGTAAGGTATTCTAGAGCAAGAATATAAATCCTAACAAGTATAAAAAGATCAGAGAATGTACTCGCCTATCACCCTGTATGACTGATATGAATAGATGTCCGAACTGGTGTCACAGTCCTATTTAGAGTAAAACAGGTCATAATATTTTCACAATGGTAAAATTAGAGTATACAATACATACTACATGATTCTAGGTCAATTTGGTCAAAAGTCAACTCTTGGTTAACTCTAACAGTCACTAGGTCACAGGAAGTCAAACTAAGTCAAATAAAGTCAAACAAGGTCAAACTAGTCTAATCTAGGTTTTGGGTCAAACATAGACTAGTCAATAAGGTAATTAGGTCAATCTTAACTAATGGTCAACTTCTAGTCAATTCTCTAAGGCTAACACAAATCATGACACAACTCCTAAGTATCCCACTTAACCCCATACATATCTTAATCTACATAGGACTATCTACATAATCCTAGTCACAATATACTCATATAGGTTAAACCTAATTAGCTAGCTAATAGTCTAGGGTTTAGTCAAATCTTAGTCAACTAGTCCTTCTATGTTCATCTAAGCCATCTCTAGGTCAATTAGGTCATGGTTGACCTATAGTTGACTTGGTCAACAATGGTCAATTATCTTGTCAAACTAGGTCTACTAGTCAAGTTAGGTCAAACATGGTCAGACTAGTTAAACTAGTCATTTTAGGTTAATCCTAGTCAATTCTAGGTCAATTAGGTCAAGTTTTGACCTATGGTTGACTTTGGTCAACTCTTAGTCAAACTAGGATCAACTAGTTAGGTCATGGGTTATTAGTCAATTAGGGTTAGCCCTAATGGCCATAGGCTAGTAACTTAGACCATAGGCTAATATTTCCAGGTCACTACACATAGGTTCACATATAGCTATCTATGGGTAAACCTATATCTATGTAATATGTATACATAGCCCTCTATATACAATCAATATATATATATATATATATATATATATATATATATATAGTGAGAGGGGGAAAATAGAGAGAGGGTAAGAGTGATAGAGAGAGAGAGTCACACTGTGGGTTGGAAAGAGAGCAGTGGGGTGTGTGGGTGTCACTGTGACAGTGGGGGAGGGGGTGTCAATTCTCAGAAATCTGAGAATTGGCAATCAAACACACACACACACATTACATATATATTACACACACCTATACATACCTATATATACATATATATACACTCACATACACATATACCCACACACTCATATACATATATACATACATATACAGTGTATATACAGGAAAATACACATTTATATATACATAAAAATCGATCCAAAATCCATTTTCAAAATCTGGAAAAAACTGGAACTATAATAACTGATACACAGTGAAGGATATTGGGGGAAAACCCAAACCCGAGTCCAAAACGACCTAAGGCCCAAAACCCTAGGTTGGTAAACGTGTCCTCCAGTGTCCCCTAGTGTCTAGGGTACCTGAGTGTCCATCTTGACACGACACGACGTGTCAAACTCAAGAAAACCCAAATCGGGTAAACACAGACACGGGGAATTTGTACTGCATCGTGCAACGATGCACCTAGCTCTAGGACACGACACAAGTGTCCATAGGACTCGTGCACACGTGTGTAGGTTCGCCTAGGGTCAGGCTAGGTGTCCAGCTACCTGAGTCGTGTCCACGTGTCATCATGTGTCGACACGAGCCCCGTATCAGTCGAGTTTTTTCGACTGATATACGCTGTTTATACAGCGTCGTGCAGCGGTGCACGTGTCTCGTGGACACGACACGAGCCACGTGGGGCCTCGTGGTCATGTCCACGTGTAGCCCACGTGTTGGGCTACACACTCGTGTCACCACGAGGTGTCCACGACTCGTGTCCGTACGACACGAGTCGCGTGTCAGTGAGAAAAACGTGCGCGTGCAGTGCAGTGCGTGTCCAGTGCGAGTGAGATTTTTCACTCGACACGACACGGCGTGACACGAAACTTTGGGGATGTCTTGTCAGACATTGCCCCTAGGTTTGTGTCAAGTTTTACGTGTCCAAGTGTCCAGGTGAGAGAGAAAAGGGGGTCGGGTAGCAGGGGATTAAACGAACCCCTGTACAGTGTCAGTGCTGTGGGATCGTGTCCGATTTGGACACGGACACGACACTGTGTTGTGCTCAGTCATGGTGTTTCGTGATCTACATGTTAAGGGCTACCCAAAACTATAATTTGTTTTGCAAAATAACAACCTTTATTCCTAAGTGGTATTTCACCAAACACTGTTTTTCAAACATGGATACGTGTCCGATACGGACACGAAATCGAACCTACTTCCTACCAAACTTGACCCACAGTTCCATGGTAACTAGATGCATGCATTTATGAAGAAAAAACATAATATTAACTAGGTTTATGGGTATTTACCTATTGAGTGAAAACTCAAGTTTTTCAAGAAAATGAGGGGTGTGTGTCCTATCCACTTGTTGGTGTCCAAGTCCTTGTGTCTAGCTTGCTAGCCTCCCTTAGCACCCTCTAGGTTGTAGGAACCCAATGCAAAAGACTAGGAGTGATTTGGTTGAAATTTGAGGAAGTTATGAAGGTTTGATGAAAAAGGAATTTTCTAGGTTTTAATTCATGTAAATTAATCATGAATGAAGGTGATGGGTTTATATAGGAAAGGGGGGATGTGTGGCCTGCCATGGGGGTAGGTGAGGGTGTCCTTGGCTTGCTTCACCTTGAAGGAAGTTTAACTTCAAGGTAAAAGGGGTAAAGATCTTTTAGGTTTCATGAAAATATCCTATAAAGCAAATATCTAAGATATTTCAATCTTAAGATATTTAGAACATAAAGTAAATACCTACACTTAGTCTTCTAGGTTAGTGGCTAACCCCTAGATTAGGCTAAACTAGGTTAGGGGCTAACATGACACTTAACAATAATTAAATAATAATAAAAATACATAAATACAAATAATTCCAAATAAATCCTAGAAAATTACCAAAATACCCTTTAGGCTAAAAAGCCCAAATTTGATGTTCTAAACCTATGGCTAGGCTCACATGATCATGGTTAGTCTCTAGGTTAAGAAAAACTAGGGTTACACTAAGGTTTTGCTAGTAAGTCACAAAGTCATAAGTCATGACTTAGAAAATGGGTTTAATTACACTAATAATCACCAAAAATCATATCATGACTAAAATACTATTAATTAATAATAAAAATAATAAATTTTCAAAAATACTCCAATTTCAGAAAACTGGGTGCTACAAAGTGTCAAAGTTTTACGCTTGAAATGATGTGCGCGTAAAAAGAATACGCCAAGTCAAGTAGACTTGCGTAAAACAGTTTAACGCTGGCACGAGTGATCGTGGGCGTAAAGCTCGACACTACGCGGACACGTATAACATGGGCGTAAAATTCAATATTACGCTAACACGTAACAACGTGGGCGTAAAACTTCATATTACGCTAACACGTAACAACGTAGGCATAAAATTCAATATTACGCTAACACGTTACAACGTGGGCATAGAGTTCCTCTTGAACTTCAATTCCCATGGAACCTTCGTTCCAAGCCAGAAATGGGGTTTCTATGGGTCAGAATGGCGTATAACACAACCTCAACAATCTGGAATGAACAAAACTTGGAAATAAGAAAGTTTGACAGATCAAAACCACTGAAATTCAAAAAATAGTAATTTTTAGATCTACTAAAAATAAAACTTCAAAATAAAAAATGCCAAGTTCTAAACTCTCTTAGGATCACGAGGGGGAGATTAATGAACCATAAAAATATGGGTTCTTATGTGGAGCAAGATGTACTTGCCTATGGGTTTTGGTAGGTGGAGAGAGTTATGAGGAAGAAGAAGAAGAAGTAATAAAAGAGAGAAAGGGGATGGGGCTTAAATGGGGGTGTTGGGTTCGGTTCATGATAAACCATCATAAACTCGAAAATAAACCAACCTAGGCCGAACCTAAAGCAAGCTAACGCAGAGAATAAAAGCAGAAAGTAAAATACAGAAAATTAATTAGCGTGAAATTAAAGGAATTTAAATACAGAACAATACATGATAAATATTAAATAAATACATTCAAACAGTACACGTATTCGAATACGTATTCTAGGAACGGAGAGTGACACGTGTAGAGCTCGAGTGAGAGGTTCCTGACAGCATGGTGGTCTCCTTTGTTAAAGTATCCGTGCTCGTCCCACAACCAATCAAAATTTTTTTTTATTTCTAATCTCTTGAATATGAAGCTCTGCTTCACATTTGGCTCTACCTTCTGGTATATAAGAACCAAATGTGAAACATAGTTTCATATTCAAGATATTAGAAATGAAGAAATTTTATATTGGTTGTAGGACGAGCAAGAATCTTTTGACAAAGGAGACCACCATGCTGTCAGGAACCTCTCGCTTGAGCTCTACTCAAGGATGTCCACTCGAGCTCCGGGGCAAAGGATTAACTCAGAGCGAATTTTTTGACAGAGATGACGAAGAAGATGGCTGCCAAAGCTTATGTAAGTTTTTTAATTCTTTATACGTATTATATTTTTATCATTTTGTATTACTGTAATTAAAATCGATCATTACATCGTATCAATAGGTGATTTTGTACATTAGTTACAAGTGCTACTTAGTTAAAGTTCAAGTGCTACTTAGTTGTGTCTCTCTCTATCTATCTCGCTATCAACGCTATAGTGTTGTTTCCATCGCAATACAGAATGGTCCGATACCGATACTCTGAGTATCAGACCATTCCTATGTGTATCGGTATCGCATTCACAATACCGATACTCGAGTATCGTATTGATACTCAAGTATCACATCTGATAGTTCTCTCATTTATTTGTCAATTACTATATTTTAGTTCTAATTAGTTTTGTGTGATTCTCTGATAGTTCTCTCATTCATTTTCTGTGAGACCCGTCTCACTGAATCGATATTTTATATGGATACGTGTTTATTTGAGCCATATTTCGTATTTATCGATTTGCGTGATATTTTAGAATTTTCCTAAAGTGTAGGATTTTTGTGACTTGGTTTAACTTGAATTTGGTTTTATTTGGTTCGGTTCCACTTTGACTTGGTTTGGTTTAGTTTGGTTTCTTATGAGATGAGGTGTATGGCCTAGATTTAGTGAAGAGGGATGAATGGTGGAGATCACTTGAGCTTGTTATATAAGCCACTTTTTCTCTCTCCCTCCTCATTCACCATCATTCATTTCTTTTCCACCAAACCCTAGCCATTGGAGGGAGGCAAGTACACCTTGCCGAATGTTGGACGATTTCTATTTTCGTTTGTTCCATTCTCTTTGTTGTTATATTCTAAGCATGTTTAGAACTTGGAGTTTTCCAATTTGATGGCTAGATTGTTGTAGATCTAACTTTGAAGTAATTTTAGTTTTCATGGGTTTTGATCTATTTAATCTTGTTATTTCCGAGTTTGATGGTTCCATGTTGTAGAGAATTTTATTTTACCCAAATTTGACCCATGGAAGTTCGAATTTGGACTCTGGATGATGGAATTATGGAGCTTGGAAGCATGGCTTCATGGTGTTCTTCTCCTCGAAAAGTGGAGGAGAAGAACAGTACTTGACCGCATGACTATTTCATGCGGCAAGTGTTCTTCCCTGCCGCATGGACAAATCCAGCCGCATGAGCATTAATTTATTGCCTTGGCCACATGGTTATTTCTTAATGTTTGCTAGCATGCATTAATTTTATGGCCATTTAATTAATTGCCTTGTACTTCCCAGCCGTATATGGCCTTAGCAGTCAGCCACATATGCCTGTATTATTTTAAATGTATATTTAAATGCATGCAATATTTTCGTGCATATTCTAAATGTATTCCCTGAAGCATCCAGCCACATGGAAATTTTGTGAGCTGCATATGCATCATTATTTAATGTATTAAGAATGGAATGCATCAGTACCCGTGTGAGCCGCATAGGCATCTATTAGTAATGCATTAGGAATTGAATGCTTTAACCCACACGAGCCGCATAGCTCCCCCCCCCAATAAATGCATGAAAGGCTTGTCTGTTCCCAACGCATTTTTTTAAGCATTGTCTTTTCCTGGAGAGAGCCGCATACATATTATTAATGCACTTAGTGCATTAACTAATGCTTGTCTTTTCCTAAAGCAATTTTTGAGCATTAACTAATGCTTGACTTTTTCTAATGCACTTTCTTTATATTTTTTTTCTAATGCTTCAGCCGCATAGGCTTTTGAAGATGTAATACTTTATGCATTTTAGTCCTTATGTTTAAATGTTTTATGCATTTTGTCCTTATTTGCCTTAATTAAAGCATTTTGTCCTTACTTGCTATAATATTTTGGTTAAAGCATCCTACTGTAGAGGGCTAGCCGCATAAGCTTCCATAAGTTTAGTGCTTTATTGCATTTAGGACCCTATTTAATGCTTTATTGCAATTAAGACCCTCTCTTTATTACTTAATGCTTTATGCCATTAAGGCTTTAATAATTGTATTTAATGCTTTAAGCCTTTCCTTGGCACCAGCCGCATGGCCTTGGTTATTCCTGGGCCGCATGGCAAATTGCTATTGTGTGCTGGCCACGTGGGTTTAATGTATTGATTATTGTTAGGTCCCACATGGCCACTATACTTGAGTGGCCACGTGCCCCTTTTCTTTGTTTGAGTGGAAGCTCGCATTTATTGTCTTTCCACTCTCTGTCTTTTCTGACTGCATGAATATTTTTTTGTTAGTATTTACTCTTGGCCGCATGGCCCCTTTCAGTTATTTTTCTGGCCGCATAAGCTTTGGCTGGCCGCATGGGTGGCCTCCCACTTTCTTTGACCGCATGTATGTTTTCCCACTTTTGGACCGTATGGGGTCCATTTTGATTGTTTAAATATTTTATTTGCTTGAATTGTGGTCAGAATTTCTTCCCACTCCCAACATAAAAGTTGTAGAGTCTCTCCTTGGCTTCAAGAATATATATATTATATATATTATTATTATTTAATTGTGCAAGTTTTTCTCCTCTTTGATAATGACATGACTCGATAGTGACCCGTCGTGGTGTACTCCTGACAAGATAACTTGACCTGATAAATTGACATGATAACTTGACATGATAATTCTTGATAGTGGTCCGCCGTGGCGTACTCTTGACATGATAAACCTGACATGATATTTCTTGAAAGGCTGTTGCGACGGCTAGCATGACTTGATAAGATTGAATAACTTGGACACCGTGGACGATTGTGCTTGTACAAATGAACCTGTCTTGTCTTGCATCATGTCTAGGATGGGACTCCTGAGTACCACGGTCAGGAGTACCTACTGTAAATGGCTAAGGCTAATAACTAGAATAATACAGTAGTTCATGAAGAGACTTTTCCAGTTACCTGTTGCCCCTTTGATCCTGGCCTTATATATATATATATATATATATATATATATATATATATATATATATATATATATACATGGGATTTGTTGCTATCCGTCGAGATGAGCGCACTTCCAGCCCGCCGTCGAGTGTGGTACCTTAGGACACATGTATCTTACTATAGTGTGTCTGCTATATCATGCTATCTTTTCCTTTTCTTTGCTGGGGTCACTCAGGTAGCAGCAAACGGGTAACCGGACTTGGAAATCTCTTTGCATCTTGTTAGTAACTAGGCCTGTGATAACCCTAGTTAGTTAAAGTATCAAGCCGTACTTATTGTTTTGCCGTGATTGTTGAATGGAGAATGATATGTCTAGTCTTGTCTTGACCCTGTACAAGATTGTTACATGTCCTGTTTTTCTTATTTTATATTGCCGATAAATGGTAGGAGAAACCAAGTTCCGTTCAGACGAAGGGTTACAACCCCGGTCCTTGTTTGGTTTACGGGTTGTAACCTGGTTATCTGAATATTCCTATGGTTATCCCATCGTATATCACCTTCTCTATCTAAGTCTTTTCTAGATCCAGTTCTATTTATTTAACATATTCTCCAGTTTACTTTATGCTCAATGATGAATTACTTACTGTCTTTCTGTGTTCGGGTTAAGTGCATTGGTACTGCACGAATCTTGATCCTCCTTTACTTATTGCTTTTTTTCCTTGTTGTTTGCCTATGATTGCTGGTTTTAAGTACATAGTTCGGCCTCCTTTGTGGTACTTGCTATTTGGGGTCTGACCCCACTGGTTTTGCATGGCCAGGTTCTAATAGAAGAGCCCGAAGGATCTACCGCACCATCTACTCGACGGTGACCAGCCGGAGCACCAGAGTGCCTCAGTGGGCTTCTTCTTTATCCTCCCACTGATATGTAAATTCTTCTCTTGTAACGTTTAGCCCCGAGCACGTGTTTAGCTCGTATTTTTGGTATTTTCCTTGATATTGTAGCCTACGGGCATAAACATGATATGTGTATTCTAGACTATAGCTAGTCCTTATCATGTACGACTAATACTCTAGCTAGTCCTCAGTTTTGTGGTACTGGCTTCATGATCAGTCATGTATATATGGTTCGGGGACGCCTTACAATTGTATGTATGATGATCGTACTCCTTGCTCTTGTATAATTGCCTGTGATTGAGATACCTAGGATTGTTAAACCATAGGATTGACTGATGGCTTGTAGAGTAACCCCCATGTCTTGACAGCTTATACGTGATTTCAGAGTATTAACGTACTTTGGGATTGCGTAGCTGGCTATGTCTGCCCCCGCTCTCCGATATTCTGGTTCTGGGGCGTGATATGGTTTTAGTGGTGGTCCACGCAGGTCTCGATTTTCAGATTTGTGGAGGTTACCATGTTAGATATCTCAATCACGATTATCCTTATTGATCTCCTTCGGATTATTTTCTACCTCTGATACTTGACTTGATATCCGTTTTGATCATTGATCATTCCTGTTCCCATGATTTGATCTTGTGTCCTTCAACTTTCAAGGGCACTGTTCTTGATCCTTCTGATCTTGTTCATGTTTTGCCGAGGGCAGCTCAGCATTCTTCAGCCAGGCCAGTTATGGAGGATCAGTCTCAGCATGCAGGCAGAGATGTCAGTCCATCCCGATCAGCCAGTCGCTTCTGTCTTCGTATCTTGAGACAGGTGATAAAGTTCATGCATCTGTTTTAACTACGATGACACGTCCTGGGTAGAGTCATGCCTTGAACTAAGTCATTGGTACCGACTTACCTTAAGGCTTGACTTTTATCCATTTTTGGGAGTCAGCTTAGGCCAGCGAGGACGTTGGTTCCTACACAACTGTCTCAGGAGACATATTGATCCATATGCCTCCAGCCATTCTTGATCTTGATTGTGTCATTTCTTGTGCATTTACTTACTGCTTACGCATTTATTTACATTACTGATTGTTTTATTTTACTTATATGCCATGCTTGATTTATTGAGATTGTTGAGTTTTCTGGAGCTTTTGTTTTGTTATCTTGCTCGACTAGCCTCAGGAAATTCCGAGGACGGAATTTTTCTAAGGTGTGGAGAGTTGTGAGACCCGTCTCACTGAATCGGTATTTTATATGGATACGTGTTTATTTGAGCCGTATTTCGTATTTATCGATTTGCATGATATTTTAGAATTTTCCTAAAGTGTAGGATTTTCGTGACTTGGTTTAACTTGGATTTGGTTTTATTTGGTTCGGTTCCACTTTGACTTGGTTTGGTTTAGTTTGGTTTCTTATGAGATGAGGTGTATGGCCTAGATTTAGTGGAGAGGGATGAATGGTGGAGATCACTTGAGCTTGTTATATAAGCCACTTTTTCTCTCTCCCTCCTCATTCACCATCATTCATTTTTTTTCCACCAAACCCTAGCCATTGGAGGGAGGCAAGTACACCTTGCCGAATGTTGGACGATTTCTATTTTTGTTTGTTCCATTCTCTTTGTTCTTACATTCTAAGCATGTTTAGAACTTGGAGTTTTCCAATTTGATGGCCAGATTGTTGTAGATCTAACTTTGAAGTAATTTCGGTTTTCATGGATTTTGATCTGTTAAACTTGCATGTTCTTGTTGTTTGATGGTTCCATGTTGTAGAGAATTTTATTTTACCCAAATTTGACCCATAGAAGTTCGGATTTGGACTCTGGATGATGGAATTATGGAGCTTGGAAGCATGGCTTCATGGTGTTCTTCTCCTCGGAAAGTGGAGGAGAAGAACAGTACTTGACCGCATGACTATTTCACGCGGCAAGTGTTCTTCCCTGCCGCATGGACAAATCCAGCCGCATGAGCATTAATTTATTGCCTTGGCCACATGGCTATTTCTTAACGTTTGCTAGCATGCATTAATTTCATGGCCATTTAATTAATTGCCTTGTACTTCCCAGCCGCATATGGCCTTAGGAGTCAGCCACATATGCCTGTATTATTTTAAATGTATATTTTAATGCATGCAATATTTTAGTGCATATTCTAAATGCATTCCCTGAAGCATCCAGCAGTATGAAAATTTTGTGAGCCGCATAGGCATCATTATTTAATGTATTAAGAATGGAATGCATCAGTACCCGTGTGAGCCGCATAGGCATCTATTAGTAATGCATTAGGAATTGAATGCTTTAACCCACACGAGCCGCATAGCTCCCCCCCAATAAATGCATGAAAGGCTTGTCTGTTTCCAACGCATTTTTTTAAGCATTGTCTTTTCCTGGAGAGAGCCGCATACATATTATTAATGCACTTAGTGCATTAACTAATGCTTGTCTTTTCCTAAAGCAATTTTTGAGCATTAACTAATGCTTGACTTTTCCTAATGCACTTTCTTTATATTTTTTTCCTAATGCTTCAGCCGCATAGGCTTTTGAAGATGTAATACTTTATGCATTTTAGTCCTTATGTTTAAATGTTTTATGCATTTTGTCCTTATTTGCCTTAATTAAAGCATTTTGTCCTTACTTGCTATAATATTTTGGTTAAAGCATCCTACTGTAGAGGGCTAGCCGCATAAGCTTCCATAAGTTTAGTGCTTTATTGCATTTAGGACCCTATTTAATGCTTTATTGCAATTAAGACCCTCTCTTTATTACTTAATGCTTTATGCCATTAAGGCTTTAATAATTGTATTTAATGCTTTAAGCCTTTCCTTGGCACCAGCCGCATGGCCTTGGTTATTCCTGGGCTGCATGGCAAATTGCCATTGTGTGCTGGCCACGTAGGTTTAATGTATTGATTATTGTTGGGTCCCACATGGCCACTATACTTGAGTGGCCACGTGCCCCTTTTCTTTGTTTGAGTGGAAGCTCGCATTTATTGTCTTCCCACTCTCTGTCTTTTTTGACTGCATGAATATTTTTTTGTTAGCATTTACTCTTGGCCGCATGGCCCCTTTCAGTTATTTTTCTGGCCGCATAAGCTTTGGCTGGCCGCATGGGTGGCCTCCCACTCTCTTTGACCGCATGTATGTTTTCCCACTTTTGGACCGTATGGGGTCCACTTTGATTGTTTAAATGTTTTATTTGCTTGAATTGTGGTCAGAATTTCTTTCCACTCCCAACATGAAAGTTGTAGAGTCCCTCCTTGTCTTCAAGAATATATATATTATATATATTATTATTTAATTGTGCAAGTTTTTCTCCTCCTTGATAATGACATGACTCGATAGTGACCCGCCGTGGTGCACTCTTGACAAGATAACTTGACCTGATAAATTGACATGATAACTTGACATGATAATTCTTGATAGTGGCCCGCCGTGGCGCACTCTTGACATGATAAACCTGACATGATATTTCTTGAAAGGCTGTTGCGACGGCTAGCATGACTTGATAAGATTGAATAACTTGGACACCGTGGATGATTGTGCTTGTACAAATGAACCTGTCTTGTCTTGCATCATATCTAGGATGAGACTCTTGAGTACCACGGTCAGGAGAACCTACTGTAAATGGCTAAGGCTAATAACTAGAATAATACAGTAGTTCATGAAGAGACTTTCCCAGTTACCTGTTGCCCCTTTGATCCCGGCCTTATATATATATATATATATATATATATATATATATATATATATATATATATATACATGGGATTTGTTGCTATCCGTCGAGATGAGCGCACTTCCAGCCCGCCGTCGAGTGTGGTACCTTAGGATACATGTATCTTACTACAGTGTGTCTGCTATATCATGCTATCTTTTCCTTTTCTTTGCTGGGGTCACTCAGGTAGCAGCAAACGGGTAACCGAACTTGGAAATCTCTTTGCATCTTGTTAGTAACTAGGCCTGTGATAACCCTAGTTAGTTAAAGTATCAAGCCGTACTTATTGCTTGGCCGTGATTGTTGAATGGAGAATGATATGTCTAGTCTTGTCTTGACCCTGTACAAGATTGTTACATGTCCTGTTTTTCTTATTTTATATTGCCGATAAATGGTGGGAGAAACCAAGTTCCGTTTAGACGAAGGGTTACAATCCCGGTCCTTGTTTGGTTTACGGGTTGTAACCTGGTTATCTGAATAGTCCCATGGTTATCCCATCGTGTATCACCTTCCCTATCTAAGTCTTGTCTAGATCCAGGTCTATTTATTTAACATGTTCTCCAGTTTACTTTATGCTCAATAATGAATTACTTACTGTCTTCCTGTGTTCGGGTTAAGTGCATTGGTACTGCACGAATCTTGATCCTCCTTTACTTATTGCTTTCTCTCCTTGTTGTTTGCCTATGATTGCTGGTTTTAAGTACATAGTTCGGCCTCCTTTGTGGTACTTGCTATTTGGGGTCTGACCCCACTGGTTTTGCATGGCCAGGTTCTAATAGAAGAGCCCGAAGGATCTACCGCACCATCTACTCGACGGTGACCAGCCGGAGCACCAGAGTGCCTCAGTGGGCTTCTTCTTCATCCTCCCACTGATATGTAAATTCTCCTTTTGTAACGTTTAGCCCCGAGCACGTGTTTAGCTCGTGTTTTTGGTATTTTTCTTAATATTGTAGCCTACGGGCATAAACATGATATGTGTATTCTAGACTATAGCTAGTCCTTATCATGTACGACTAATACTCTAACTAGTCCTCAGTTCTGTGGTACTGGCTTCATGATCAGTCATGTATATATGGTTCGGGATGCCTTACTATTGTATGTATGATGATCGTACTCCTTGCTCTTGTATAATTGCCTGTGATTGAGATACCTAGGATTGTTAAACCATAGGATTGACTGATGGCTTGTAGAGTAACCCCCATGTCTTGACAGCTTATACGTGATTTCAGAGTATTAACGTACTTTGGGATTGCGTAGCTGGCTATGTCTGCCCCCGCTCTCCGGTATTCTGGTTCTGGGGCGTGACATTTCAACCGCTCCCTCCTGTGAATATTGATTTTACCAGATGGCACCTATGATCCGAGGAGCGGCACGTCGTTTGAGGGAAACAGTGAATGCTGAGGTGGCTCCTCCTACTGTTAAGGAGGAAGTGGCACCGGTAGCTAGTGACACCGGAAGTTCTATTCATCCAGCACCGGTAGCTAGTGAGACTGGGAGTTCTATTCATGCAGCACTTGCAAGGGACTACATCTCTTCTGCCGTCGTCGAGCCCACTTATTCGAGGTGGTTGCGTGATCGTATTACTGAACGTTTGCGTGAGCTGCATGGTTCTCATTAGCTATTAGTACTTATTTGTATTGGACTATTTGTATTGGGTTGTTTTTGTATTAGACTATTTGTATTGGACTACATATATGAATAATTAGTACTGTGTCAATCTCTGGATTGTATTGGACTACGACATGGTGATCAGGACATAGTCCCTGCAGCCATTCGACTGGCGAGGCAAAAACTATGTAGCCGTAGATGAAGTTGACTGTCCTT
Source organism: Iris pallida (assembly GCA_029216955.1). Classification (NCBI taxonomy): domain Eukaryota; kingdom Viridiplantae; phylum Streptophyta; class Magnoliopsida; order Asparagales; family Iridaceae; genus Iris; species Iris pallida. Next base: position 67,964 of record JANAVB010043017.1, read on the forward strand.
CGACCCTCATCCCTCGGCAATGATGATACGACAAACTATCGCTATATCTTATATAGTAGTAGATGATATTTTAGTATTATATTATGTTACTTCATCTTGATTCTGTTACATTCTTCAGATACTAGATACTAGATTCGATAAGAACGTATACTATACCATATGTACAGAACATAGATGATTCATACTAACGTATGCTAGAATAAATTTTGGGTTGTGTTCTGAGCCATCCGTTCTCACACTTAAAACACATATGAATTAGTACTGTGTGTCAATCTTTGTTTTTGTATTTTCGGCGAACCCAGGGATTGGATTCTGTATTTTGTATTTTGACTTTGTACGTATTTGGGGATATTTAGTTTTTTCGTTGAGGATACTGAGTTTGTACGTATTTGCGGATATTGGTTTGGTTTGTTGAGAATATTATATATTGACATTGTTCGTTGTGGATAGTATTTTTTCTTTATATTTTTGTATATTCTGGAATGTATTGTGCGTGCCGGTATTGAGTGTTCCACCGAGGGGGTCGGCGAACCCAGGGATTGGATTCTATATTTTGTATTTTGTATTCTGTATTTTGGCTCAGGCTCCAGCCCCATTTGCATTCTGGAACCTTTTTTTTATATTTTTTTTAACTTAGCGACATTTTTAGCGACGTTAACCGTCGTCGCTAAATAGTAGCGACGTTAATAAATGTCGCTAAAAGCGTCGCTAAATGCTGACGTGGCAACACGTGGCACTAAATCTTATGTCAGCACGTCGTCGCCAAAACGTCGCAATAGTATCGCTAAACGGCGACCATACGATAACGTCGCCTTTTACGTCGCTAATTAGCGTCAACGGTAAAACGTCGCAAATAACGTCGCTAATTAGCGACGTTCATAACGTCGCCAAATAACGTCGCCCTAGCAACGTTTTGTGACGTTTTCTCGTTTAGCGACACATTTTTTTTCGTCGTTTCCAAAACGTCGTCCAAAACGTTGCTAAATTCACTTAGCGACGTTTTCAACGAGTTTAGCGATGTTTTGGAACGTCGCTAATCTGACAAATTTTTGTAGTGGTGGCTCATTCCTGAACCAAACTCCTGCCAAGTCTATCAGCAGAAATCCCGCTGCCTCAACCTGGAGGTCACCCGGTAAACTAGCTCCAAGGAGCTTCCTCTCTATCGAGTCTAGCCAGTCATCTGCTACTACGATGCCCTCGGTCCCTATGAACTCCTTGGGGTTCAGACCCATGAAGTCCTTGACGTTCCCCGCTCTCTGCCGTGGCTCTACCGGTGGTGGGACCACGGTACGCTCCTCAGAACGCTCCATGCTCTGACGGAGTAGGGTGGTCTGCTCCTGATGGGTCGTTAGGAACTCCTGGATCAGAGTGAGCAGTTGGTTCCCGTCTTCTGTGACAATACTAGTGCCATAAATTTGACTAAGAACCCTGTCTGTCACTCACGCACTAAACACATTGAGATCAGACACCACTTTTTGCGTGATCATCAGCAAAATGGCACGATTAACTTAGAATTTATTGACACTGATCATCAGCTAGCAGATTTCTTTACTAAGCCACTATCCGAAGAGCGCTTTAATTTTCTTTGTCGTGAACTTGGAATCTTAGATGAAGCAGTCATAAATTGAAACTCATCTGCGTAAATATCGAGTATATTGTGATTCCTTTACGAAGAATTTGGTATGGGTACAAGCCGAAAGGGCCCTTCTGACAACAAGGCGTAAAAGCCTAAGCGACACGGTGCACTAGTCTTCAGGACTACCGCTAGCTGGGATCCGGCCCCTGCAGCTAACCCATGGCAAATTTGGACTATTGAACTGCAGTATATGTCCTTATTTATTATATGGCTTGTTTCGATTTAATATTGCCTAATTGACATTTTCTAAAAGTTCATTCTACTTTCTGTATACCTCTTATTTGCATTCAACACTCTTTGTTTTCCCCGACTATCATTTTGTTTATTTATTAAACATTTTCTTCCTGACTTTTGCCTATTTTCAGTTCTGGACTATTGAACCAGAACTCGGGCCGAACTCTGCCCCTATCAGAGTTCGGGCCGAGTTCGGTACCTAGGTTCCAGAATCGGGATCTGGCTCCACCGTTGGATCTTTTCTAATCCTATGGTCAATATTTCACCCGACCATAAGACAAAACCCTACTTTATGTCGGGATTCTACCTCTCTCCTTCACTATTACCACCTTTTCTCACCTATACACACTCTTTCCTTAAAACCCTAACCCTAGTTTTTGATCCAGAGTACCCCATTGCTTCTCAAATCAACAAAAAGGTGTCTCCTCTCCATTCTCCTCCATTGTTCTTTACCCGTTTGAGGTATCATTCATATTTTCTATCTTCTAGTTAAAATCTTTTAATGGCTCCTTGCTTGTTCAATCGTGGGAAGAGGATTCGAATTGAGAGTATTTCCTCTTCAGATTCTTCTCCATCAATTGAACAAATCATTGAACTACCTCAACCACCTCACCCTTTGTTCAATCCACCTCGTCCTCTACATCCTTCCACTTATGACAATAGACTTTTTGTCTCACCTGATGCATCAAACAACTGGTTTAGTGACTTTCGGAATCGTCCGGTATTCACAGGACATCCTATCAATTTTTCAATATTCTCTCAATATGATTCTTTATTCCATGACCTTTATATTGATGAACTAATCACTACATCTTCTGCTATTTATCGTCATGCCATTCAAATGTTCTACTGCAACTTAACCTTTGATGATCTTCGTATTTATTCACGAGTTGCTGGTATCGATATCTCGTTTGATGACTTTGAATTAGCAGAATATCTTGATCTTCTTGAGCCAAGTTCTTGGGAAAGGCTTGTTGATGCTCGCTCGTTCCATTTTCCCAACGGACTTTCTCTTGAAAGCTTCAAGGACGATCTGTGCACTCCTTACACACGTCCTCGAAAGCTCATGACAAAATTTCTCAACCCATATTTTTCTGATCTTCATTGGATCATTTCTAACACCATTCTACCCAAGATCGGTTCCCCTGATGAAATCACTTATCTTGAAATTTCTGCTCTTTATCATCTTCACTTTGGAATTCATTTCAATCTTCCACGTACTATGATGGACTGGATGATTCGCTGTAGGAGGAAACCACGAGCTTTGGTTTATCCTCTGTATCTTCCTATGATCTTTCGTGCTTTTCATATACCACTTGATGCCTGTCCGTTTCTGCCGGCACCTACCTTTTTATCTCCGGCACGACTCCTTCAGCCTGTTGCTGCTACTGATTTGTCTGCTGATGAGGAGCCTGACGCCCCTTCACTCGGTCAGACTGCACCTCCTGCCACTTTGGATTCACTTCAGACTATGCTTCGCGATCGTTTTGCTATTGAGGATGATCGCTGGACGCAGCATGATTACCGTACCACTCTGCAGATTAGTGCCCTTGGGAACTCTCTGCATGATATACGGTATTCACTTGCTCGTCATCCTGATCTGCATGTGCCTATTGAGCGGGATCCAGCGCGCGCGGGTTATCGCATTGATGATCCGTGGGTCATGCAGTATATGGATCCAGATGATACTTTTGTGGATCTTCAGATGTTCCAGGACCTTTTCGTTGGATCTTTCCCTGGTCCATCAGATGTTCCAGGACCTTCTCGTGCTCCATGATGGAGATTGGCTACTATCTGCTGCTGCTGCTACTGCTGATGATCTTAGTTACTTTTGCTTTCAGTTATTTAGTTTATCATGGATTTATGTAGCTGGTTTTATGTACTCTGTTTATGAGTTGGCCACTTGGTTTGGTGGATGACATTATCTATCTTTATTATCATTCTCTGTCAGTGCTTATTTTGCTTAAAATTATACTGTTTCTTCTCTTAGTGTGGTTGCATTACTATTCATTGCTTCTTATATTGCTAACTGCCAAAAGGGGGAGAAACATATGTTTATTTTTGTTTTGGGAAACTATTACTGGTACTATGCATTCGTATATCTGTGTATATCTGTGCTTCTTGCTCTGGAAAATATTATCTATCAGATTACAGGTACTATGCATTTTGTACGGGGGAGAGCTATAGTTTCTAGTTTCTAGCTCGACACCGCTCATGATTTATGGGGGAGCTATTTTTGCTTAGCTCAGGCATCGTTTATGGGGGAGCTATGGAGCTATATTACAATCAACTGTGTCCAGGTATGAATATTGAAATATACATATATTATTTTGTCAATTATCAATATGGGGGAGATTGTTGACACAAAGTCACAGTCAACCAAATATTGACTACATTGACCAAATAATACTTGTATTAATTCAATACGACACACGACGACTGCATTCAGTTCAAGACAGATGACAGCTCAGTCTTCAGCTCTCAGTGTGTTCTGGAGTCTGTATTTTATGATTTCATTGAGTCTAGATTTATGTACTCTGAGTTATGCTGAGCTCTTGGAACTTAGTCTACAAGCCTACCCAAAATCCCAAGCTCCACCAAAACCAAATTGCCCACAAGTCCCTCTTAGGACCATTCTGTGCTCTGGAGACAGAGTTCGGGCCGAACTCTGCCTCCACACAGAGTTCGGGCCGAACTCTGTCCCCTAGAAATCAGGAACCCTAATTTTAGGGTTAGCTGTTTGCTAGCTGTCCAACGGCCAAATTTTTGAATTTCCTTACCCGAATTCTGGCCGAATTCTGTCCCTAAAATCAGTATAAATAGGGCATGAATTCTCTCATTTTGAATCACTCAATCTTCTCTTCTCTTCTCTCCTACAAGCTCTATAAGCCATACCCTTCTCATCTACTAGCCACAAGCCTCCTAAGTCTCGAGTGCTCAGCATCTCTCATTTAGGATTCTTGTGCAAGAGTGAAGAAATCGCTTGGACAATTCCAAGCAATCGCCACTGCGATTCTCTGTAAGAAGTTGACGTGCTCTTCTGAAGTAAAGGCACGGGTTGTAAGCTACTATTTCACAAATAGTGGATTTAATCCTGAGCTAGAGTTCTCAGGCCTGGACTAGTCCTCCACGAGGGAAACCAGGTTAAAATTGCTGTGTTTGCGTATGCTCTCTTGTCTTTCATTTACATTCCGTATTTTACTCTGATTATTCATTGTTAGTGAAAGAGTTAATTTTTAATTGGTCATTATACATATATACTCTATTCACCCCCCCTCTAGAGTTGCCAAACTGTTCTTCAATTGGTATCAGAGCTCTGTTCTCTTTATAAGGACTAACATCCTAAGAGCTGATCCATGGCAACCACACAATCCTTGATCTCCAATCATGGTGAAGGTCAGTCCACTCATAGGCCTCCCCTATTTGATGGGACTAACTACACATATTGGAAAACAAGGATGAGTTTTTATCTGAAGTCTCTAGACTTTGACCTGTGGACTGTCGTAACTGACGGTTACAAAAAGCCCGCCAGAATAGTTGTCGATGGTGACCTCATTGAGAAGCCACACGACAAATATTCTGTCGAGGAGAAGAAACAGGCAAGTCTAGATGCTAGGGCTATTAATGCTTTATTCTGTGCTATAGACAGGAACGAGTTTAACAGGGTCTCTACATGCACCACTGCTCATGAAGTATGGAGACTTCTGGAAGTGACGCATGAAGGAACCACTCAAGTCAAGGAATCAAAGATAAGCCATCTCACTCAAGAGTACGAAGCCTTTAAGATGAAGCCAAATGAGACGATCACTCAAATGTTTACAAGATTCCTCGACATCATCAACCCGTTATCCTCGCTTGGTAAGCAGTACTCAAACCATGAGAAGATCCGCAAGCTACTCAGAGGGTTACCAAAGATTTGGAACCCTAAGGTGACAGCCATCATAGAAGAAAATGATCTCACAAGTATGTCTATGGAGACTTTGATGGGCAAGCTCATGACTCACGAGCTTGACCTCAAGGACTTCGAAGAGCCTGCTCCGAAGACCAGGGAGATAGCACTCAAAGTCCATCGACGAAAGGTTGATCACGATGAGACTGAAGACGATATCTCAGATGATGAAGACCAAGCTCTCATGGTACGTAACTTCAAGAAATTCTTTCGCTTCAATCAAAGAAAGAAGGAACCACAAGAAGACGATGAAGAAGAGCCAACTTGCTATGGTTGCAAAAAGACTGGACACGTCAGAAGAGACTGTCCGCTCTTAAAGAAGAGCAACCGGTATGAAAAGCCCTATAAGAAGAACTCATCAAAAAGATATGCCAACACAAGCATCTGGCATGAAAGCGAAGCAAGTGACTCCGAGGAAGAAAAGAACTCTCCTCAAGACAAAGCAAATGTTTGCCTCATGGCAAATTCCACCAAGGTATCAAACGAAACTTTAGATGACTTCTCTTTTGATGAACTTGGCGATGCTTTCACCGATTTACTTGATGATCACAAAAAGGTTATCGGTAAATACAAGCATGCCAAGGACAAAATCAAAAGTCTAGAAGATGAGATACAAAGAATTTCCTTGCTTCTTAATAATGTTAGAAACACATCTCCCACAAATGACACTGATGAAGTATCCAAGCTTAAATTAAGCTTACATGATGCTGAAGCACGCATTGAGCAACAAACTCAAGACATCACTACTCTCAACACATTGCTTGCTGAAGAAAAGAGTAGACACAAGATTTCTATGACTAAGATTTATGGCTTAAATATTAAGGTTGATGAATTACAAGCTGTTTCTAAAAGATTAGAAATCAAATTGGGAAAACAGGTTGCTAAACCTCAAACCCAATCACATGAGCACAACACCACTCATGCTAGTCAACCACATCACCCTCATACAGCACATAACCATGCATTTATATACACAAACTTTCACAAACCGCATGCACGTAAAAATACTCCCCATACTCATCATATTGCACAAAGACACAACCAATATCACTCTACACATAGACAAAGTCATCATACCATACCTCATCAACATGCCATGCCACGTAGACAAAATCATCATGTTATGCCACATAAGCAAAATCATCATATCATGCCACAACATCACACTATGCCATATAGACAATTTCAGCATGCCACTCCTCACAGTCAATATCATCATGCTATGACACACAGACATAATCATCATGTAACTCACTCTAAGCATAGTCATCATTACCATGCTAACTCTCCAAATCATCCTCATCCTGTTGCTCATAGATATCATTCTCATGCTCCCAGTATAAATAAAAATGCCATCTGTACTTACTGTGGAAAACATGGACACATCTCACCACAGTGTAGAATTAGAAGACTGGTAGACAAGAAAATATATGCTTGGTTTCCAAAAACTAACTTTTTAGGACCCTCGAGAAAATGGGTACCAAAGGTCACATCTACTCTTGATGTAGGTGGACCTTTCCTCCTCAACTGAGAGTAAGTGGATTCTCGATAGTGGATGCTCGCGACATATGACGGGAGACGCAAATCTTTTTGCATCACTATCGATGAAAAGAGAAGGATACGTATCCTTCGGTAACAATCTCAAAGGGCACATAATAGGTAACGGTATCATTGGTCATCCTCCTTCTCCTGTTATAAAGGATGTCTGCCTAGTGACCGAGTTAAAGCATAACCTGCTCAGCATTAGCCATCTTGCTGATCATGGATATGATATTAACTTTGGACAAAACTGTTGCTACATCTACGATAGGTCAACAGGAGACATTGCTTTTGAAGGGAAAAGAGAGGACAATATATATATTTTCTATCTCTCTATAAATACTAACAATGCAGGTAGATGTTTATATGCCCACAAAGACGAACGACTACTTTGGCACCAGCGTCTCGGTCATGCCAACATGGATGCTATATCCAGGCTTTCTACCAAGAAGCTAGTGAGAGGATTGCCTGACATCACATTCAAAAAGGACACGGTATGTGCCGAATGTGAACTAAACAAGGCAACTAAATCCTCATTTCATTCCATCAACTCTGTAAGTACTACTAGACCCTTGCAATTACTCCATATGGATTTATTTGGTCCTAGTAGAATAGCTAGCCTTGGTGGCAAACTATATGCTTTTGTTATTGTTGATGATTTTTCGAGATTTACTTGGGTTTTCTTTCTCGCTAATAAGAGCGATGCTATCTCTGTTTTCAAAGTTTTTGTAAATAAAGTTCAAAACGAAAAAGGCTACATGATTACTCGAATCCGAAGTGATCATGGAGGCGAATTCGTAAATTCAGATTTTGAAAGTTTTTGTAATGCAAATGGTTTTGATCATGAATTTTCTTGTCCTAGAACTCCTCAACAAAATGGTGTTGTGGAGCGGAAGAATAGGACTCTTGGCGATATGGCTAGAGTCATGTTGAATAAATTTTCTCTTCCGAAATATTTTTGGGCAGAGGCTGTAAGTACAGCATGCCACATTTTGAATAGGGTGCTTATTCGTCCCATTTCGAAGAAAACACCCTATGAGCTTTGGTTTGGGAGAACCCCAAATGTTTCTTATTTCAGAGTTTTTGGCTGCAGATGTTTTATCCTTAACACCAAAGACAACTTAGGCAAATTTAATGCCAAAGCTGACGATGGTATCTTTCTTGGTTATGCTGCCAAAAGTAAGGGATATAGAGTTTTCAATAAAGGCTCACTTATTGTGGAGGAGTCAACTAATGTGACTTTTGATGAAGATAACAGTGTAGTAAGTACTCTTGATGATGATGTTGTGCCATCAACTTCCTCTACTCCAATGAATACTTCAACTGAAACTAATTCTCTGGAGGGTTTGCCTAAGAAATTCTCATTCAAACCTTCTCATCCAGAAAATTTAGTCATAGGTGAAGTTTCACGTGGAGTTACTACTAGATCATCATTAAGAGACTCTGTTGCTAGCACTGCCTTCATTTCACAAGTAGAGCCTAAAAACATTTCTGAAGCTTTTACTGATGAATTTTGGATCTCTGCTATGCAAGAAGAACTCAACCAATTTGAGAGAAGCCAAGTATGGGAACTAGTTCCTAAACCGGCTAATCACTCAATAATTGGTACCAAATGGGTGTTTAGAAACAAAGTAAATGAAGATGGTTCAGTCACACGTAACAAAGCTCGTCTAGTAGCTCAAGGATACAACCAAGAGGAAGGTATCGACTACGATGAGACATATGCTCCTGTTGCTAGACTAGAATCCATTCGGATGCTTTGTGCTTTTGCCAATCATCAGAACTTTAAATTATTTCAAATGGATGTTAAAAGTGCTTTCTTGAATGGCTTTATTAAGGAGGAAGTTTATGTCAAACAACCCCCTGGCTTTGAAAATCATAAATTTCCCGACCACGTGTTCAAGCTAAAGAAAGCGCTTTATGGCCTTAAACAAGCTCCCAGAGCTTGGTATGAAAGGCTAAGCAGCTTCCTGCTTGAGAAAGGTTTTTCTAAAGGAAAAATTGACACTACACTGTTTATCAAATCTTTCAAAGACACCATTCTATTAATTCAAATTTATGTTGATGATATTATTTTTGGATCTACTGATGAAACTCTTTGTCAAGAATTTGCCAAGTGTATGCAGACAGAATTTGAGATGAGCATGATGGGAGAGCTCAACTACTTTCTTGGCCTGCAAGTAAAGCAACTGACAAATGGAACTTTCATCTGTCAATCGAAGTATACCAAGGACATGCTGAAGAAGTTCGACCTTGACAACGTCAAACCAATTAGCACGCCAATGGCTACTTCAACCAAACTCGAACCAGATGAGAGCGGCAAACCTGTTGATCAACGTAAGTATCGAGGTATGATAGGCAGCTTACTTTATTTAACTGCTAGTCGCCCCGATATCATGTTTAGTGTTTGCCTATGTGCTAGATATCAAGCAAATCCTAAGGAATCTCACATGACTGCGGTTAAGCGTATCTTTCGATACCTTAAGGGTACGGTTACAGTGGGCCTATGGTATCCCAAGTCAACATCATTTGACCTCATCGGTTACTCTGATGCTGACTTTGCTGGATGCAAGGTCGACCGTAAAAGTACGAGCGGCACGTGTCATTTGTTAGGAAAGGCTCTAGTCTCATGGTTTAGCAAGAAGCAGAACTCTGTCGCACTATCCACAACAGAAGCTGAATATATAGCAGCTGGGCGTTGTTGTGCACAGATTCTGTGGATGAAGCAAACCCTTGAAGACTATAAGTTATCTTTCATGCATATTCCTATATTCTGTGACAATACTAGTGCCATAAATTTGACTAAGAACCCTGTCTGTCACTCACGCACTAAACACATTGAGATCAGACACCACTTTTTGCGTGATCATCAGCAAAATGGCACGATTAACTTAGAATTTATTGACACTGATCATCAGCTAGCAGATTTCTTTACTAAGCCACTATCCGAAGAGCGCTTTAATTTTCTTTGTCGTGAACTTGGAATCTTAGATGAAGCAGTCATAAATTGAAACTCATCTGCGTAAATATCGAGTATATTGTGATTCCTTTACGAAGAATTTGGTATGGGTACAAGCCGAAAGGGCCCTTCTGACAACAAGGCGTAAAAGCCTAAGCGACACGGTGCACTAGTCTTCAGGACTACCGCTAGCTGGGATCCGGCCCCTGCAGCTAACCCATGGCAAATTTGGACTATTGAACTGCAGTATATGTCCTTATTTATTATATGGCTTGTTTCGATTTAATATTGCCTAATTGACATTTTCTAAAAGTTCATTCTACTTTCTGTATACCTCTTATTTGCATTCAACACTCTTTGTTTTCCCCGACTATCATTTTGTTTATTTATTAAACATTTTCTTCCTGACTTTTGCCTATTTTCAGTTCTGGACTATTGAACCAGAACTCGGGCCGAACTCTGCCCCTATCAGAGTTCGGGCCGAGTTCGGTACCTAGGTTCCAGAATCGGGATCTGGCTCCACCGTTGGATCTTTTCTAATCCTATGGTCAATATTTCACCCGACCATAAGACAAAACCCTACTTTATGTCGGGATTCTACCTCTCTCCTTCACTATTACCACCTTTTCTCACCTATACACACTCTTTCCTTAAAACCCTAACCCTAGTTTTTGATCCAGAGTACCCCATTGCTTCTCAAATCAACAAAAAGGTGTCTCCTCTCCATTCTCCTCCATTGTTCTTTACCCGTTTGAGGTATCATTCATATTTTCTATCTTCTAGTTAAAATCTTTTAATGGCTCCTTGCTTGTTCAATCGTGGGAAGAGGATTCGAATTGAGAGTATTTCCTCTTCAGATTCTTCTCCATCAATTGAACAAATCATTGAACTACCTCAACCACCTCACCCTTTGTTCAATCCACCTCGTCCTCTACATCCTTCCACTTATGACAATAGACTTTTTGTCTCACCTGATGCATCAAACAACTGGTTTAGTGACTTTCGGAATCGTCCGGTATTCACAGGACATCCTATCAATTTTTCAATATTCTCTCAATATGATTCTTTATTCCATGACCTTTATATTGATGAACTAATCACTACATCTTCTGCTATTTATCGTCATGCCATTCAAATGTTCTACTGCAACTTAACCTTTGATGATCTTCGTATTTATTCACGAGTTGCTGGTATCGATATCTCGTTTGATGACTTTGAATTAGCAGAATATCTTGATCTTCTTGAGCCAAGTTCTTGGGAAAGGCTTGTTGATGCTCGCTCGTTCCATTTTCCCAACGGACTTTCTCTTGAAAGCTTCAAGGACGATCTGTGCACTCCTTACACACGTCCTCGAAAGCTCATGACAAAATTTCTCAACCCATATTTTTCTGATCTTCATTGGATCATTTCTAACACCATTCTACCCAAGATCGGTTCCCCTGATGAAATCACTTATCTTGAAATTTCTGCTCTTTATCATCTTCACTTTGGAATTCATTTCAATCTTCCACGTACTATGATGGACTGGATGATTCGCTGTAGGAGGAAACCACGAGCTTTGGTTTATCCTCTGTATCTTCCTATGATCTTTCGTGCTTTTCATATACCACTTGATGCCTGTCCGTTTCTGCCGGCACCTACCTTTTTATCTCCGGCACGACTCCTTCAGCCTGTTGCTGCTACTGATTTGTCTGCTGATGAGGAGCCTGACGCCCCTTCACTCGGTCAGACTGCACCTCCTGCCACTTTGGATTCACTTCAGACTATGCTTCGCGATCGTTTTGCTATTGAGGATGATCGCTGGACGCAGCATGATTACCGTACCACTCTGCAGATTAGTGCCCTTGGGAACTCTCTGCATGATATACGGTATTCACTTGCTCGTCATCCTGATCTGCATGTGCCTATTGAGCGGGATCCAGCGCGCGCGGGTTATCGCATTGATGATCCGTGGGTCATGCAGTATATGGATCCAGATGATACTTTTGTGGATCTTCAGATGTTCCAGGACCTTTTCGTTGGATCTTTCCCTGGTCCATCAGATGTTCCAGGACCTTCTCGTGCTCCATGATGGAGATTGGCTACTATCTGCTGCTGCTGCTACTGCTGATGATCTTAGTTACTTTTGCTTTCAGTTATTTAGTTTATCATGGATTTATGTAGCTGGTTTTATGTACTCTGTTTATGAGTTGGCCACTTGGTTTGGTGGATGACATTATCTATCTTTATTATCATTCTCTGTCAGTGCTTATTTTGCTTAAAATTATACTGTTTCTTCTCTTAGTGTGGTTGCATTACTATTCATTGCTTCTTATATTGCTAACTGCCAAAAGGGGGAGAAACATATGTTTATTTTTGTTTTGGGAAACTATTACTGGTACTATGCATTCGTATATCTGTGTATATCTGTGCTTCTTGCTCTGGAAAATATTATCTATCAGATTACAGGTACTATGCATTTTGTACGGGGGAGAGCTATAGTTTCTAGTTTCTAGCTCGACACCGCTCATGATTTATGGGGGAGCTATTTTTGCTTAGCTCAGGCATCGTTTATGGGGGAGCTATGGAGCTATATTACAATCAACTGTGTCCAGGTATGAATATTGAAATATACATATATTATTTTGTCAATTATCAATATGGGGGAGATTGTTGACACAAAGTCACAGTCAACCAAATATTGACTACATTGACCAAATAATACTTGTATTAATTCAATACGACACACGACGACTGCATTCAGTTCAAGACAGATGACAGCTCAGTCTTCAGCTCTCAGTGTGTTCTGGAGTCTGTATTTTATGATTTCATTGAGTCTAGATTTATGTACTCTGAGTTATGCTGAGCTCTTGGAACTTAGTCTACAAGCCTACCCAAAATCCCAAGCTCCACCAAAACCAAATTGCCCACAAGTCCCTCTTAGGACCATTCTGTGCTCTGGAGACAGAGTTCGGGCCGAACTCTGCCTCCACACAGAGTTCGGGCCGAACTCTGTCCCCTAGAAATCAGGAACCCTAATTTTAGGGTTAGCTGTTTGCTAGCTGTCCAACGGCCAAATTTTTGAATTTCCTTACCCGAATTCTGGCCGAATTCTGTCCCTAAAATCAGTATAAATAGGGCATGAATTCTCTCATTTTGAATCACTCAATCTTCTCTTCTCTTCTCTCCTACAAGCTCTATAAGCCATACCCTTCTCATCTACTAGCCACAAGCCTCCTAAGTCTCGAGTGCTCAGCATCTCTCATTTAGGATTCTTGTGCAAGAGTGAAGAAATCGCTTGGACAATTCCAAGCAATCGCCACTGCGATTCTCTGTAAGAAGTTGACGTGCTCTTCTGAAGTAAAGGCACGGGTTGTAAGCTACTATTTCACAAATAGTGGATTTAATCCTGAGCTAGAGTTCTCAGGCCTGGACTAGTCCTCCACGAGGGAAACCAGGTTAAAATTGCTGTGTTTGCGTATGCTCTCTTGTCTTTCATTTACATTCCGCATTTTACTCTGATTATTCATTGTTAGTGAAAGAGTTAATTTTTAATTGGTCATTATACATATATACTCTATTCACCCCCCCTCTAGAGTTGCCAAACTGTTCTTCAATAAGGTCTCTTTTAAGTAAACAATCATAAACAAGAAAATCTAATTGTAATAACGAGCATATGATGTGATGTGTTTCCTATGTTGCAATCCTAATAATCCTCTAGGTGTATAAGCGTCATTCCTAGTGTTGTCTAGTTACCTTAAGTTCCTAATTGCAGGCATGCTTGGTACAATGACGTAACCAAAAAATTTAGTCTTGAACTGCATGGACCACCACTAAAAATATGTCACGATCCGCTACCCAAATTGTTGGGCCGGGCCGAGTCATGTCCAGCCTACGCTTGAGATAAAGCGTAGTAAGCTGTTCTATGGATAAATAAGATCCGACCAAAGTGTGCTAACAATTCTATATGTAATAATGAGTCAGAATATATCCAAACACAAATTCATCTCGTATATAAATATGTTCCGAGTACATGGCTAACATGTAAAAATAGATACAGGTCCAGTTACAAAATACATAGTCTAATACACGACTACTCTCAAAAGTCCCAAGTAAATAAACAAACTAGACGAGTTTTTCCGCAGGTACATCCTCGTAAAGTATAGCCTGGTCCTCTGCAGCAACTCCATAATAGGAATCACAAAGCAACTCCTCCTCAGAAAGTATACCTACAATGTTATCTAGTCAAGACGGGAGCAAGTACTGATTCTAACAAACTAAATATACGGAATATGAAATGAACAGGAGTGTAATGAATAGGAATCATGTTATATCATAATCTATCATGGCAAGGATACATATGTCATAGAGACAGATGTATATGTAATATTTAAAACTGTAGCAGGTACGCGATCGTCAATAGGTGTACAATGTGCAGGGGCACATAATAAAATGTACTTCCGTACAAGTGATACGGCGATAGATGTACATACGCACAAATCCGCTTTGAGATAAAGACCTACGGCGTAGTAACATATAAAATAAAACTTTGCTCGCTACTGTAAAGGAGGCATGATCACGTACTCAACTATCAGTTTCCCCATAACCCCGTTGTTAAACATGTGAGAGATATAAGAACTTTCCTAAGCATGGTAGGGACTGAAAATAATGTAACATGTGAAGATTTAACTTGCTACCACAAGGATCAGCATTTAACATGGTTGGATCACAGTTTATTATTATAACAGTATGTAAAGTTGTAGAGGTACTTGCCTTTAGCAAAGCAAGGTAGTGATAGAAATGCTATAGATGTCTGGTGACTCGTCACTGTAGAAATAATGCATAAACTTATTTTTTATACTGTCACAACCCGTACCCGGATATACGGATACGAATATGTGGGCCACGCCTAGCCTACGCTGCAGTATCGACGGTAGAACGATGTCTAGTACCCCAAAATATACACTACATCTAGAAGGTCCATGAACTACAAATGTACTCAATCACAACCCAACATCTAAAGAAGATAAGACAGGAAGGATAACTAAGGCACAAGAACAACTAGAAACTACTAGAAGAAATCATAAGACAGAAAAATAAAGAAGAAAAAACAAGACAAACTAAGGGTAACTACCAGGCAACTCACATAGAAAAATAGTGAGATCCACCTCAGCTAGCAACATCATGAAGTCCAATAATGGTATAACAACTCCTAAAATATTATCAACGATATCCTATCAGAAAAATGAGCAAGTACAAACACTAACAGCAGTTCCATATGAATTGACAAATTCTATAAGAGACAGTATCATGAAATACAAGACAAAGATATAGGATGACTTGGGAACCATTCGGAAGCTGAGTTACAACCCTTAAACCAAACAAGGACCGGGGTTGTAACTCTTCTCCCGAGCAGAACTTAGTCTCCAATTAAGGTACAACATAAGGGCATGTAGAACATGTGAGTAACTGAATATCATAGCATGGTGAGAAAGTACTGAATGTAGAACAGAGCAGGACATAAGATAAGATAAAGTAAATATAAAATGTACCTTGAATTATTAGAGCGTTATGTGATCGACTTTGGGTAAGTGACAGGACAGGTTATCCACTTGGCCCGACAATCACAGGAAAATCTCTGGAAAGGGTCATGCCGGCCAACCTGGATAATAAGCACACAAAAGAATCTGCTACACCCTACGTGAGGTGAGAGTGGCGCAAGCATAAGAATATAGTGACAGGGTGGCTTTGATCACATAACCCCTAATAATTTCCCATCCCTGAATAGTATAATGGACCTGGATATGACACATCATGACACGGAATTCCCTAAGAGGATAGCTACTCCCTCTCAGGAATGGATGTCTATACAAGTACAGGGAACAAGACAAAAAATGTACATATATACCAAGAAAATCCAGAAACAACATCTCATGTCATGATCCAACGTATACTAGTTCGTGAACTATCGTGACTGGAAATCGAGTAAGACACTACAACTGAATCGGATATAGCAGATATCAAGACAATGAAAACTATCAGTGAATGTACTCGCCTGCGGTCCTGAGCTGTCAAATGGGGTCGATGCTCAGAGTGATGCCACAGACCTAAAGATAAGATATATATAAGCTAATTAGGGTTCAACAGTGTTAGGCTTGATTCTATAGTATAAGCTACGCAATCTAGGTCAGACTCAGTCAACTAAGTCAAACTAGGTCACACTGAGTCACACTAGGTCAAACTGGGTCAACGGTTGACTTACAGTTGACTTTTGGTCAACTGGTCAACTCTAGTCAACTCTGTTCAACTCTAGGTCAAACTAGGCTAATGTTGACTAAAAGTTGACTTTTGGTCAACTGGTCAACTCTGGTCAACCAAGATCAAAACTAGTCTAACCTAGGCCAAATGTTTACTCTACTTCAACGTTCAGTCAAAGTAGTCAACCATGGTCAAAGAGGGTTAAAGCTAGTCTCTATAAACATCTACAGGGTCAATATATCAATTTTAGTGGTTGTAAAATCACTGGAATCGATGGATCTCAAATCCGATACAAGGATCTAAAAATACGAATAAAAAGAGAATGATTATAATAATAGGGTAAAAATCTACAGGTGTTGTCGGATGGTGAAACAACCATCACCAACGTGTCCAGAATAGTCAAATTAGCTAGGATAGCCTATCCATAAGTCCAATTTGGACACAGGGGCAAAAATGTAATTTCTGGTCAAAATGGTGTCCGTGTCGGACCCACTTTGTACCAAAAAATGTGGCAAAAATAAAAGTGCACTAAACCTAATAAATTATATGTCCATGAATCCAGAATGACGATACGAACTCAACGGTATGTCCAGAATTGAATTCCGTTGACCCGATCTCAAATTGATTCGTTGACCAGGACATTGAAATTTCGATTTGCACGGAAAAGCGTGTCGGAGCCAATGTCCTCAAAACCCAATAAATTATATGTCAACGAGTCCAGAATGACGATACGAACCCAACGATATATCCAGAATTGGATTCCGATGAGCCGATCTCAAAAAGTCCCGTTGACCCGGACTATGGGACCCGTTTTGCACCGAAATACGTGCCAGGGCCCACGTCCTCCAAATTTAACAAACTTTATATGTAAGTATGCCAGAACGATGTCACAAGTCTACCGGTGGTATCAGAAATTGAATTCGGAGTCCCGGGTTCAAAAAATTGAATTTAACAAGTTGGAAATTTTGAATTTGGACGGCCAACTTTGGCGTCGAATTCAACCAATCAAACGTGCTCATTATGAAACAAAACTGAAATGGCAGGAAGAGAGTTATACCAGCTATGCACAGGAACTGGTGGCATGCCAGACGGAGCTGCGACGACAGAGTTACGAGCTGACGAAGTCGGCTCCACGAAACTGTCCAAAAACAGTTCAAATTAAAATGTCAACTTGGTGGCCGGTTTTGATGTATCAAATGATAAAATTAACGGTTGAAATTTGAGGTGAGAGAAGAGGTATATACCGAGATGGAGTTAGAAGAAACGGATCATCGATCCAACTGTCGGATTGTCCAAAAAATCTGTACGAAGTCGCTGTCCCGGAGCGAACTTTCAGCCTTGATCCCGCGCACGTCACGACGGGACTTCGTGCAAAACGCACGAATAGCCTGTTTGGATCGTGGGGAGATCGGGGACACACCCGGGGTGGTCGCCCTGGTGTGCCCAGGCCAAGGGTGGCCGGCGGCGGCGGTGGTTCGTCGCGACGGTGAGCCAACCCGCGGCGGCTCGCGCGCTGTGGTGGCGCGACAGCCACTACTGCTGCTCGCAGCTGCTATGCTGCTGCTGTCGCATGGTTTCTCGGCTCCTGCGACCGGCCAGGGCAGCGACGGCACAACGCCGGAGCACGGCGACGGAGGTGGCCGGTCGCGGCGGGGGTGGCGGTTGATGGTATGGTGGAGATGGTGGTGGTGATGATAATAATAATGGTGATGGTGGTGTTATGATAAAGAAGAAGAAGGAGATGAAGAAGAACGTGAAGAAGAAGATGAAGAAGAAGTTGAGGGGGGGTGTTTTCGGCCACATGGGGGAGGAGTTATGTCGACTGAGAGAGAGAGGTGGGGAGGTGTGGTGATGGTGTCACGACCCGTACCCTGAAGAGGGGCACGAGTACGTGGTTACGTCCAGCCTACGCCGTAGTATCGACGGTAGAACGCTGTATATAGGGTCTGTAAATACTACGACTAAAACAGATAAATGTACCTGTACAGTATATACTCTCCGAATGGAGGTGACATAGCAATACAGTCTCAATCACATATATCAAACTAAGGTAGATAGTACGAAAAAGGAAATATGATAGATGAAGCAAGAAATAAGTTCGAGATCCACACAAGTCCAAAACTAAACATAACATCACAGAATAATATATAATACTACATTCTAAAATCCAAAGCTGGATCGCAGTCCAGTCAAGCCTAACAAGTGCTAACTACTCAGGGAGTATAAAATCTAGTGGCCAATCTATCAGGCCACTGCCCTGGCCTGAGTCTCCATCTGTCTCAGAAACATCTGTAAAATATCATAACGGTATCCTGTCAGGAAAATGAGCAAGTACAAACACCAACAGCAGTTCCATGTGAATTGACAAATACTATAAGAGACAGTATAATGAAATACAAGACAAAGATATAGGCGACTTGGGAACCATTCGAAAGCCGAGTTACAACCCTTAAACCAAACAAGGACCGGGGTTGTAACCCTTCTTTCAAACAGGACTTAGTCTCAAATTATGGTACAGTATAAAGGCAGGTAGAGCATGTGAGTAAATGAAATCATAGTATGGTGAGAAGTACAGAAAGTAAAACTGAACTAGAATATAAGATACGACAATAAATGTAAAATGTGATTTGAATTATTAGAGCGATATGTGATCGGCTAGGGAGTCAGGGTAAGGTTATCCACTTGGCCCGACAATCACAGAAAAATCTCTGGAAAGGGTCATGCCGGCCAACCTGGATAACCCGGCAAGGGGTGTCTGCTACACCCTACGTGAGGTGAGGGTGGCGCTAGCAAAATAGTGACAGGGAGGCTTTGATCACATAACCCCTAATAATTCCCCCATCCCCGAATAGTAACATGGATCCGGACATGGCACGTCATGACACGGATTCAAAAGCAGGTGATCAGCCCACTCCCAAATCAATGTCTATATAAGTACATGAAACATGGATATCACACACCAATATACCAAGGAAAATCCGGGAATAATATCTCATGACAGGATCCGACGTATACTAGTCCGTGAACTATCGTGTCGAGAATCAAGTAAGACACTACAACTGAATCGGATATAGTAGATATCAAGACAATGAAAACTATCAGTGAATGTACTCGCCTGTTGTCCTGAGCTGTAGGGTATATCAATGCTCAGAGCGGTAATCAGGAACCTAAAGATGAGATACTGCATGTTAATTTAGGTTTAAACAAGTTTAAGAATGATTCACAGTAAATGATATGCAATCTAGGTCAAACTAGGTCTCACTGAGTCACACTAAGTCCTGTCAAGTCAATCTAGGTCAAATCAAGTTATATCAAGTCAATCTAAGTCAGACCAAGTCAACCCTAGGTCATACCAGTCATCACAGGTCAAAACAAGTCAAAGAAAGTCAAACGGGGTCAAGGGTTGGCCTATAGTTGACTTTTGGTCAACTGGTCAACCCTGGTCAACTCTGGTCAACTCTGGTCATCTCTAGGTCAATCCTAGGTCAATGGTGACTAATAGTTGACTTTCGGTCAACTACACAAGTCTAATGGAATTTGGGACTAAATTGGGTAAAGTGTTGACCCATAGTTGACTTTCGGTCTAAAAAGTCAACAGTGGTCAACCGAGGTCAAGACTAGGTCTAGGCGACTATTTCTAACTATTACCAACCTCTACAACCCATATCCAAGTCCATCTTGGACTTTGAAACCAAAATCTTGGCCGTAGGCCAATATCCTATTTTATCCTTAAAAATGGTAAAATTCTAGCTTAGGCAATTATCAAGTTAGCCTACCTACGCTTGATATTTTGACCCGATCTCCCTAGGGTAGTAAGATACTAGCCTATAGGTTCATTACCTACCAAAATACCTAGGTAAAGTGGACATCCAGTCCATCTTACGGCCCATTGGCGATATCTTGAATATTTTAAGATACGCAATTGTACGGCGCGATACCGGCGCCCTACGACCCCGATTTCCACTCGGGAGCCTACCCGCAAAATCTAATTCGTATTATCTAGGCCTACCCCAAGTTTCATCGCGTTCCGATACTCGGAGCTCGATTTCACTCTCTAATTCGATTTCCTCAAAAACCCTCTTCTAGCTCTTATTCTAATTCTTCTTCTTAACTCTTCCTCTAACTTCTTCTTCCTATTCCTCCTCTAATTCTTCTTCTAACTCCTTCTTCCTATTCTTCTTCTAATTTTTCTAACTTCTTCTATATTTTTCTTCTTCTTAATCTCTTTATCTTTTTCCTTCTCATTCCTTTCCTACTAGTTTAGATATAGGCTATACTATAGGATACTAGTTTCCCTCACTAAGCTCTCACACACACACACAATATCTCACAAATACACACACACACACACACACATAGGTAATGCATGGACTGATTTCAAGGGGAAGTGGGCTGATTTGAATGGGGCTTATATGGGCTGAATTGAAGGGTTTATGGGCTGTTCTTGAGGGTCAAAATAGGACAGCCATCATGGGCTAAAACAGGACAGCAAAGAGGGGAATTTATGGACAGATTTTGTGATGGGTTCATGGCTGTTATGGGGACAGTTTTCAAGTGGTTTGGGGCTGTCCTTGTTGGAGTAATATGGACAGCAAATAGGGTGAAAACAGGGCTGTTCTTGGACTGTTGGACAGCCAACTATAGGCAATGTTAGAGGGCTGTCCTTGGGCAGTCCAAGGGGCTGTTTTGGAGTGGCAAAATGTGGGTTTAGGACAGATTTTATGGGGGTTATGTGGGCTATTTTGGAGAGCACAAAAGGTTGGTTTCCCCCTCCCTCTAATCACTCTCTATTCATCTCATAAACTCTCTCAATCTCTCCTCTATCTCACACTCCTCTTCACATGTTTTCCCTTCTCAAACAAATCCACAAACACCACCACCACACTATCACACACACACAAACACTCAAAGCTCCCCTCTCCTAGCTTGGCCGAACCTGTGAGGTTCCTCCCCCAACCAACACAAAGACACACACACAACCACATATATATATATATATCCCATATATAAACCATATATATATATATATATATATATATATATATATATATATCTCACACTCCTCTTCACATGTTTTCCCTTCTCAAACAAATCCACAAACACCACCACCACACTATCACACACACACAAACACTCAAAGCTCCCCTCTCCTAGCTTGGCCGAACATGTGAGGTTCCTCCCCCAACCAACACAAAGACACACACACAACCACATATATATATATATATATATATATATATATATATATATATATATATATATATATATATATATATATATATATATATATATATATATATATATATATATATATCCCATACATAAACCACATATATATATATATATATATATATATATATATATATATATATATATATATATATATATATATTTTATATATATATATATATATATATATATATATATATATATATATATATATATATATATATATATATATATATATATATATATATATAAATACACACACACACACACATTCTCTCACACACAACCACACAAGCACACTCTCATTCCTCTACACACACACAAATTTAAATATAAATATATAATACATCCACATATATATATATATATATATATATATATATATATATATATATATATATATATATATATATATATATATATATATATATATATATATATATATATATATATATATATATATATACCATTTAAATAGAAAACCCCCAAATTATCCCTAACCTAGATTTCTAGGGAATCCTACAAAGTTTGTGGGCAAAGTGTAGAGAATCTTCTTCTCTACAACAATTGTGAAGACTATAAATGCCAAAGAGTAATAAATGGAAATTTATGAACATACCTAGGTTAGGTTTTCCTTGGAGAAAGAGAAGCTTTGGAAGAAAGAAGAAATTAGAGAAAGAGAGAGTGAGTTTGCTTTGTGAAGAAGAAAGAGGGGGGGGGGGGGGGGGCTCTACTTGGCCGGCCATGGGAGGGGGCTTGGTGGGTTTTGGGTGGTGATCCACTAAGCCTCCAACCCATTAAACTTAGTTTGGGTTCGGTTTGTTTCGGTTTGGTTCGGTTTGATTCTAATGAACTAATTAAGTCTCTAAAATGACTAATTAAGCCATGGAAGTTGGGTTTATGATTTCTAACCTAATTAGGATGGCATGTAGGCCAAGCCGAGCTAGTATGTGGGTCCCACTAGGGTCCAGGCTACCCGGGTCTCCAACTTGAGTCCGAATTGGATAAAATCCAAACCAAACCAAATAAATCCCTAAAAATCATATAAAATCAAATAAAATTCCTAAAAAATTATAAAACTTGAAAATGATAAAAATACCCCTAATTCAAAAACTGGGGGTGACAAATCTATCCATCTTAAAAAAAATTTCGTCCTCGAAATTAAAACAAAGCAATCACAGAAAAACACACGCAGAAAACAATCCCTCTCGAATACTTCCAAAGAAAAAAGAGAAAAGAAAAAAAAATTTAGCAAAATAAAAATCTCTTAAGACACATCAACACTTACAATAAAAACTGTTACGTGTCTGGCACGGACACGAACCATCACAAAATCTCACCAATCAAAAGCCAAATCAACAATCACCAATGCAAAATATCAAAATAAATCAAAGATGTCCAATGACCAAAATACCCTTGGGCCAGAAATGATACTGAAAACATCCTAATCACATGGTTAGGCTCTAGGTCAAACAGTCTCTAAGGTTTCATTAGCAAAATATTAAAATCACAAATCATGGCTTAAAAATTTAAAATGATTAAAATCTCCAAAATTAAAGCATGAATTTAAAGGACAATAATTAAATGACTAAACTATAAAATTTAAAATCACTCTCAATTAGAAACCTGGTGCTACAAGTCTATCCGCCTTAAAATTTTCATCCTCAAAAATTAAAACAAAATAAACACAGGAAAATCATGCAGATCGATAATCGTATGCGTCTGTCCAATCATCATGATACTCAGAATCTCCGTCATGCCAGTGAGCAAGGCTACGATAATCACAGAGTCCTCAGCTACGGTACATACCTCTAGTATTATGGTATTTAAAATTTTTGCATTGCCGCTAGCATGGCAGCAAAAACCTTAAATTTCCACACCCGAGAAATACGTCCATAGTCTGACTATATGTCCTCACTCTGCCTGCTAGCATGACTCTAGAGGATTCTAAAATCTCGTAATCGAGGCGACCTAGCCCATATGACTTATCTCAGAAGAAAATCACATAACAGAACAATTTCATCCAATCGATCATGAACAGATAGAATCAAATTTCAAACAGTTTATAATTAAGGAAGCAAATGCGAAAATGAGATCGAAAGATTGGAACCTGCACTCTGCTCTGCTACTTGCCTGAGTGGGCTCTACTGTCATGGCGAAAGCTCGCCCCTGCTGGCCTCCTCTAGCCTGTCGCACTCTGTCCTGGCCTGTCTGTCTGGCTGTACGGGCAGCACAGTTCTTCATCTGGTGGCCTGGAGCTCCACAGAATAAACAAACTCCTAGCTTCATCCTACAATCATCCCGGGTGTGCCCCATCTTCTTGCAGAAAACACACTGGACGGCCTGCCTCTTGCCCTGACCCTGCTGATGTTCGTCACGTGCTGGTGCCTGATGTACTCCGTCCTGGTCTCTTCGGATTCCACTAGCGTGGCAATCCTTCAGCTGGTGATCGGGCGCCCCACAGTATAGGCAGACGCCTAACCTCTTCCTACAAGCCTCTCTAGTGTGCCCTGGCCTCCTGCAGAAAGTGCACCGAGTAGCCTGCCTTTGGCCTGGTCCCTGGTGCTGAACTGGGGTATCCTGAACTGTACTCGGTACAACCCTCTCAAGTGCTGCCATCGCCAGCTGATAGGAGTTCTCCATGCTCCGTCGCAACAGATCTGCCTGCGCGCTCTGAGTCTGTAATATCTGCTGCAGAAGGGCCATCATCCCCTGAGTATCTGTCGGTAGCGGAGGCGGCGTTGGAAGAATATCAGGAACGATTATGGACAGTCCCGCTGCTGGAGGTGGAAGACCTCCTGGAACCGTCGCTGCTGCTCCCGCCTGAAGGGCAGAAACTGATGTGGCAGCTCCCTGAACTGCAGCTCCCCCAGCTGGAGGTGGAAGACCTCCGGGAACTGCCGCTGCTACTCCTGCCTGAAGGGGAGGGACTAGGGCTACTGCACTCTCGACTGCTACTCCCGTAGCCGGAGGTGGAAGACCTCCCGGATCTGACCTCTCTGGAACTGTACTGGGCCCTACTGCCTGAGAGCGAGTCACTGTCATCCTGAAGATGAATTGAACCCAAGAAATTAATATGGCACATGATAAGATATTATCAAAGGAGGACAATTGAATTCAATGCAAGAAGAGTTGTCATGGTAATCAAAAGATCAGAAATTTCCTAAAATGTGATTGAGTAACTCCTATCATACCCTAGATCCTACATCCTAGTCGCAGGCTCGTAATTAGTACTCTAAGTCGAGCACCATTACGAGATCGCACTAATTGCGACACTGACCTGCATGGGCCGCCACAAAAACGTGTCACGACCCGCACCCTGAAGAGGGGCACGAGTACGTGGTTACGTCCAGCCTACGCCGCAGTATCGACGGTAGAACGCTGTATATAGGGTCTGTAAATACTACGACTAAAATAGATAAATGTACCTGTACAGTATATACTCTCCGAATGGAGGTGACATAGCAATACAGTCTCAATCACATATATCAAACTAAGGTAGATAGTACGGAAAAGGAAATATGATAGATGAAGCAAGAAATAAGTTCGAGATCCACACAAGTCCAAAACTAAACACAACATCACAGAATAATATATAATACTACATTCTAAAATCCAAAGCTGGATCGCAGTCCAGTCAAGCCTAACAAGTGCTAACTACTCAGGGAGTATAAAATCTAGTGGCCAATCTATCAGGCCACTGCCCTGGCCTGAGTCTCCATCTGTCTCAGAAACATCTGTAAAATATCATAACGGTATCCTGTCAGGAAAATGAGCAAGTACAAACACAAACAGCAGTTCCATGTGAATTGATAAATACTATAAGAGACAGTATAATAAAATACAAGACAAAGATATAGGCGACTTGGGAACCATTCGAAAGCCGAGTTACAACCCTTAAACCAAACAAGGACCGGGGTTGTAACCCTTCTTTCAAACAGGACTTAGTCTCAAATCATGGTACAGTATAAAGGCAGGTAGAGCATGTGAGTAAATGAAATCATAGCATGGTGAGAAGTACAGAAAGTAAAACTGAACTGGAATATAAGATACGACAATAAATATAAAATGTGATTTGAATTATTAGAGCGATATGTGATCGTCTAGGGAGTCAGGGTAGGGTTATCCACTTGGCCCGACAATCACAGGAAAATCTCTGGAAAGGGTCATGCCGGCCAACCTGGATAACCCGGCAAGGGGTGTCTGCTACACCCTACGTGAGGTGAGGGTGGCGCTAGCAAAATAGTGACAGGAAGGCTTTGATCACATAACCCCTAATAATTCCTCCATCTCCGAATAGTAACATGGATCCGGACATGGCACGTCATGACACGGATTCAAAAGCAGGTGATCAGCCCACTCCCAAATCAATGTCTATATAAGTACATGAAACATGGATATCACACACTAATATACCAAGGAAAATCCGGGAATAACATCTCATGACAGGATCCGACGTATACTAGTCCGTGAACTATTGTGTCGAGAATCAAGTAAGACACTACAACTGAATCGGATATAGTAGATATCAAGACAATGAAAACTATCAGTGAATGTACTCGCCTGCTGTCCTGAGCTGTAGGGTATATCAATGCTCAGAGCGGTAATCAGGAACCTAAAGATGAGATACTGCATGTTAATTTAGGTTTAACTAAGTTTAAGAATGATTCACAATAAATGATATGCAATCTAGGTCAAACTAGGTCTCACTGAGTCACACTAAATCCTGTCAAGTCAATCTAGGTCAAATCAAGTTATATCAAGTCAATCTAAGTCAGACCAAGTCAACCCTAGGTCATACCAGTCATCACAGGTCAAAACAAGTCGAAGAAAGTCAAACGGGGTCAAGGGTTGGCCTATAGTTGAACTATCGCGCGAAATGAAGTTCGTTTTGGCGCCCCGTCGCAGCAACTTCGCGTGCATTTTCTCGGAGATCCGACCGTTGGATCGGCGATTTCTTCGCTCTGTCGCAATTTTGATATATCCACCTTCGATCATGTCAATTTTCGTCCGTTAATTTTATCGTTTGATACATGAAAACCGGCCACCAAGTTGACCGTTTAAATTGTATTAAATTTGGACAGTTTCGCGGGGCCAACTTCGTCAGCTTGTATCTCCTCCACCGCAGCTTCGTTTGGCGTGCTACCAGTTCCGGTACAAAGCTGGTATAACCCTCTTACTACCCCTCCAGTTTCGTTTCATTGTGAGCTTGTTTGATTGGTTGAATTCGACGCCAAAGTTGGTCGTCCGAATTCGTAATTTCCAACTTGTAAAATTCCATTTTTGAACACGGGACTCCAGATTTCATTTCTGACACCACCATTAGACTTGTGGCATCGTTCTGGCATGTTTTCATATAAAATTTGTTAGTTTTGGAGAACGTGGGCCCGGGCACGTTTTTCGGTGCAAAGTGGATCCCACTTTCTGGGTCAACGGGATTTTTGACGACGGCTCATCAGAATCCAATTCCGGATATACCGTTGAGTTCGTATCGTCATTCTGGAGTCATTGACATATAATTTGCAAGGTTTTGGTGGACATTGGATCGGACACGCATTTCGGTGCAAGTCGGATACCAATATCCGGGTCAACGGGTCATTTTGAGATCGGCTCATCGGAATCCAATTTCGGCGATACCGTTGAGTTCGTATCATCATTCTGGACTCGTTGACAGGTAGTTTGCTAAGTTTTGAGAACTTTGGCTCCGACACGCATTTCCGTGCAAATCGAAATTTCAAGTTCTGGTCAACGGGCCAAATTGAGATCGGGTCAACGAAATCCAATTCTGGAGATACCGTTGGGTTCGTATCGACATTCTAATTTTGTGGACATATAATTTGTTATATTTTATAGACTTATTTTCTTGCACATTTTTCGGTGCAAAACGGCTCCGACACGGACACCGTTTTGACCCGAAATTACCTTTTTGCCCTTGTGTCCAAATTGGACCGATGGGTAGGCTATCCTAGCTAATTTGACCATTCTGGACACGTTGGCGATGTTCATTTCATCGTCCGACAATGTTTGTTGATAATTTCTCTGAGTTTAACCTTTTTATAATTAATTAATTATTAATTTATATAATGTTCGTATTTCGGGATTAGTACAACGAAACTGAGATCAGTCAATTCCAGTGATCTCACATCGCTGAAATTGACAAGTTGGATACGTGGATCACTATAATAAGATTATCAACCTTACCGATAATCTTCTTATCTCGATTTGCGTGCCGTAAGTTTCGACGTACAAATAACGAAGTACACTTTATATTAGATTAGATTTACCCTGTTTGACCAGTTGACCCAAAGTCAACTGTAAGTCAACACTTGACCTAGTTTGACTAGATTATTGACCGGAGTCGACCTAGAGTTGTTTTGACTTAGAAGAACCTAGAATAATGTAGATTGATTATAGAGATTCATTTATTACAACTTGAACACCTTGTAACCTGTGTTGCTTTAAATAGGACTCTGTGGCTTCAGTGGGACCTCCTATACTTATCAGCTGTTCAGGTTATCGAGGCGAGTACATTCTCTGACCGTTTCATACTTGTATGGATTTATATTCTTGTTCTAGATTACTGTACTTGATGCTGACACGATTGTGATCACGGATTGGTACTATATGGATCTTCTTTTGAGATGTTATCTCCTTGTATTCACTGAATACATATTGTGACGTGCGTTTCACTTTCATATTGTATTTATTGAATACCCATATCCTTGTATACTCATTGTGCATATTGTACTCTCATTATCACATGAGCCCCAGGGATAGACCATTGTATACTATTGTATAACATTGTACATCCATTGTATAATATTGTACACTATTGTATAAGATAACGTAACTGGAGTAGATCCTTGTGTATTGATTGGGGAGGGGGAGTAGAATTGGTTATGTACTCAAATCCTATTGTACAACATTGTATAACTATTGTATATGTCTATTGTACACCCACGTACAATGGAGTTACCATTGCATTTTCATATCCCGTTTACATAACCAGATTGTACTCTAAATCACTTGTTCCTTACAGTTCTTACTTATCATATTTAGATATTTTCTGTTATTAAATCTCTACTGTTTTCTATACATTCTTCTTTCAGCGTTTCATGTACTTTACTCTATTGCATGCTTTATATTTCCTAACTCGATATGAACTGCGTGAGATGTTTTGTGCTCGCTCCCGTCCTGACTGGACCTGTTGATAAATTTTACAGATAGCCTGGAGGTGCCTGCTAGCCTAGAGGAGACACATTAGAGGTTGTTTAGGTAGTTATTTCATTTTGTCTGGAGTTGTATTTTACTTTGTGGATTACTGTATTGAGTTTTGAGATGTATTTATGGGTTTATGTATCTTAGACACTTAGACTTCTATCTCCTGTATCTCTTTTAGATTTTATGTTTTATCTATCTTTATCATGCTCTACCTTAGATATGATTGAGACTGTATCTGCTATGTCACCCCCATTTGGGGAGTATAAACTGTTAGTCTTATACTGTTATATGCATTGAGACCTAGGATAGCGTTCTACCGCCGACTGTCACGCCCCAGAACCAGAATACTGGAGAGCGGGGGCAGACATAGCCAGCTACGTATATTGAAATGGATTCCATCTCGCTATACGGTCACGGCTGTCTAGATACATGAGGGTTTATCTACAAGCCAACAGTCTCCTATGGTCATGAACAAGCCTAGTGTCTCAATCATCAGCAAGTAAGTAAATGTTACAAGATGTATGATCATTAAATATACAATAATAAGGCATCCCAAATATTACATATTCAGCTGATCATGAAGCTAGTCGTTACAAAATATGAGGACTAGCAAGAGTTTAGTCATACATGATCAACCCTAGGATCTGTCAATCATGTTACAGCCCGTAGGCAGACAGTAAGTAAGTGCAATCGAGCTAAACAGGTGCTCGTCGGCTAAACGCCTCAAAAGAATATTTTTACAATAGAGTGGGGGAGTCAAAAATAACCCACTCGTTGCCCTGGTTACGCCTGGTGTTCACCATCGGGCTGGAAAAGCGGTAGATCCTCTGGAGCTGCTCCGAAATCTGGCCATACAAAACCAGCTGGGTCAGATCCCAGAAAGAGCAAGTGCCACAAAGGAAGCTTCACTTAGGAACTAAAACCAGCAATCAGCACAAGATATAAATAAAAGTAAGAACTGGAAATAAAGAAAATATATCAGGATGATATACGACGAGATAACCATGGGACTATTCAGATAACCAGGTTACAACCCGTAAACCAAACAAGGACCGGGGTTATAACCCTTCGTCTGAACAGAACTTGGAATTCTCACCATTTATCGGTAAAATAAATACAGGCATTCTGGTCATGCAGTAATCTGGATCAGGGCAAGACTAGACTGGTTAGACTCCATCCAATCATTTCACGGCCAAACAAGAATTACGGCTTGATACTTTAACTAACTAGGGTTATCACAGACCTAGTTACTAACAAGATGCAGTGAGATTACTCCACAGCCACAAGCCCTGCAGACCATCCAGGTTACCCAGGACGAAAGATTAGGGTTGAATTCAGGTGGTTACATCGTCCAGGAAATGCATGTACCCTTAAGTAGCTTGAAGGGTGCAACACATGACAGTGTGCTGGAAATGTGCCCTACTCGACGGCAGGCTACAGATCCCAGGCGCGCCCAGGTAACGGGATTGCCTGTAGCTGGGGAAATCTCTTCATGACTAATGTATTAATCTAGTTATTAGTCCTTAGTTCATTTCAATAGGTACTCCTGACCGTGGTACTCAGGAGTCCCTTCCTAGACATGATGCAAGACAGGACTGGTTTATTTGTACAAGCACAATCGCCCACGGTGTCCATATAATTTATACAGGTCATGTCATGTCAGGTAGCCGTCGCAACAGCTATTCGAGATAATCATGTCAGGTTTTATCATGTCAAGTGTACTTTGTCAGGAGTGTGCCACGGTGGGCCACTATCAGGTCATGCCAGGTCACTTATCAGGAGTGCACCACTACGGGTCACTGTCAGGTCGTGCTCAGTTATCATTTTCAAACATATTAAACAAATCCATGATTATCAAGTTCATGAGAAAAGGCGTAAGGATATAAAATGGACGTAAAATATCTAATAAAATATCAATATTCAGGGCTATAGAAGAGTCATGCGGCTAAGTCATATGCGGTCAAGAAAGGGTAGACTCATGCGGCCCAATTAGGAGAGCGCATGCGGCCAGGGTCACTGGATCCCATGCGGCTAAGACAAGGGGGCGCATGCGATCAGGAAGATAGAAAACTCATGCGGCTGGAGGAATGGGTCTCATGCGGCTAGCTGGCCAATCAGGTACATACGGCCGGGGGGGAAGTGTGGTTTCATGCGGCTCGAGAAGAAGCAACCCATGCGGCTGCAGGGGAGGGAAACCAGATGCGGCTCAGAAGGAAAGAGTACTCATGCGGCTGCGGGGAGTAATGCCTATGCGGCTGGGAGCAAGTGTGCATATGCGGCTCGCGAGTGTTGAGTTCATGCGGCTCAGGGTGAAGTCCTCATGCGGCTGCGGAGTTCAGAACTTATGCGGCTGGGAATTGAGTGAGTTATGCGGCCAGATGAGTTCGGCCCTCATGTGGCTCAAGTACTTCCAGCCATGCGGCTGAAGAGAACACTTGCCGCATGAATATTCATGCGGTCAAGTCAAGCACTGTTCATCTTCTCCAGAATTTCAGAGAAGAAGAACACCATGAGAGCCAAGTCCTCAAGCTCCATAACTCCATCATCCGGAGCCTAAATCCGAACTTCCATAGGTCAAAATGGGGTAGAACGAAATTCTCTACAACATGGAACCATCAAAACTAGGAAATAACAAGATTAAATAGATCAAAACCCAAGAAATCCAAAAATAATGCAAACTTAGATCTACAAGAATCTAGCCATGGAAATTAGAAAAGCCAAGTACTAAAGTATTTTATAATGTAGTAAAGAAGAGAATAGAGCAATAAAATTAGAGTTCCTCCATGAAACAAGTTGCACTTGCCTAGACCTCTCTCTCCTCTCTCTGGTAGGTAAGAAAGTAATGGGGAAGAAGAAGATGAGTAATGAAGAGAGAGAAAGAAGAAAGGGCAATAAATATCAAAGGTGGTGGTAGGTAGGGGGTTCTCCATACAAAACCAATCCTAAACCAAACCCACATAAACCGAACCGAACCAAGCCAATGAAATGCAAATGCAAAAATAAACCAAGCTAGGAGCAAGATAAAATACGTACACGTATTCCAAGAATACGTGATACGAACCACAGGCATTACAACTCTACCCACCTTAAAAGAATTCCGTCCTCGGAATTTAATCAAGAGACTAGAGGAGCAATGACAAGCTACATTAATCACATGCAAGCTATAACTAGGCAGACAATCACTCATTCAAGCAAGGAATCGAAGGCATGAGGCATAAGAAAGACATCATACCTCACGAGTCAAACAAGTCCGGATATCGTGATCGGATATCATCCTCACGCTCCCACATTGACTCACCCAAAGAGTGATGACCCCAAGCAACTCGGACTAACTTGATACTCTTGTTCTTGAGGATCTTCTCTCTCCGGTCCAATATAGACACGGGCCTCTCCTCATACGAAAGGTTGGTACCAACAACCAATTCCGAATGATCCAGGATATGGCTCGGGTCTGGGATATACCGTCATAATTGGGATACATGGAACACGTCATGCACCTCGCTTAGCGACGGCGGAAGAGCGAGACGATAGGACACATCTCCTACTCGCTCCAGAATGTCGAACGGTCCTATATACCTAGGACTAAGCTTTTCCCGGACGCCGAAACGAATGACGCCACGGTTAGGCGAAATCCTCAGGAATACATGATCGTCGACCGAAAACTCGAGAGGACGCCGATGAGAATCGACCCAATGGCGCTGGCGATCTTGGGCAACTCTAAGATGATCTCGGACTCTCCTGACCACCTCAACTGTCTGAGCGATCATTTCTGGACCAAGCATTTGTCTCTCTCCAACATCATCCCAGGCTAGCGGGGATCTGCACTTCCTACCATACAGTGCCTCGAACGGTGCCATCTGGATACTGGCCTGGAAACTGTTGTTGTACGAGAATTCCACCAGGTGCAAGTGATCTTCCCATGAACCACCGAAGTCAAGTGTGCAAGACCGCAACATGTCTTCAAGAGTCTGGATCGTACGCTCTGACTGACCATCTGTCTGCGGATGATACGCTGAACTGAACTGAAGACGAGTTCCCAAACTCTCCTGCAGGCTATGCCAAAAGTGCGACATAAATCTTGAATCTTGGTCCGAGGTGATACTGACTGGCACATCGTACAACCTGACAATCTGCCTGAGGTACATCTCCGCTAGCTGAGCCGTCGACTGACCAACTCTGAACGGGAGGAAGTGAGCTACCTTCGTGAGCCGATCAACTATAACCCAGATAGCATCTCTGTCAGCTGGGGATCTAGGTAATCCAGTCACAAAATCCATGGTCACATGCTCCCACTTCCATTCTGGAATCGACAAGGGCTGAAGAAGTCCAGCCGGTCTCTGATGTTCGGCTTTAACTTGTTGGCAAACCAAACACCGAGAGACAAACCGAGCTATCTCCCGCTTCATGCCATTCCACAGAAGTGCTGACGGATATCTCGGTACATCTTTGTACTGCCAGGATGGATGGAATACTGAGAACTGTGCGCCTCTGACATGATCTCCTGTCTGATATCTCCACTGGGTACACAAAGACGCTTCCCATGTCGAAGTGTACCATCCTCATGAATGCATAACTCTGGCCTTCGTCCTGCCTCACACTCTGCCCTGAGTCGCTGAAGCTTGGAATCTGCTGACTGCGCCATCCGAATCCTCTCGACTATAGTGGATTGAACTTGCATGCTGGCCATCAATGCTATACTGGAAGGGAGAACAATTTCTATACCCATCTTCTGAAGATCTGCTAACAGCTCTGGTTGCGCTGTTAGGAAATAAACTCCCGCTCTCCTGCTCAATGCATCCGCAATAACATTGGCCTTCCCGGGATGATACTGCATGTTGACATCATAATCCACAAGAAGCTCCAGCCATCTTCTCTGATGTATGTTAAGATCCTTCTGGGTGAAAACATACTTCAGGCTCTTATGGTCGGTGAAAATCTCTACACTATCTCCATACAAATAGTGCCTCCACAACTTAAGTGCAAACACTACTGCTGCCAGCTCCAAGTCATGGGTTGGATAATTCCTCTCATGATCACGAAGTTGTCGTGACGCATAAGCTATTGCCATCCCATGCTGCATCAGAACACATCCTAAACCTCTGCCTGAAGCATCACAATATACTGAGAATCCTCCGGTCCCATCTGGAAGCGTGAGAATAGGAGCTGTTATCAGGCCTCGCTTCAACTGCTCAAAAGAACTCTGACACTCTGCTGTCCAAGCAAACTGCGCATCCTTGCGGGTCAACTGCGTCAATGGCGCTGAAATCCGAGCAAAATTTGAAACAAACCGTCGGTAGTAGCCGGCCAATCCAAGAAAACTACGAACCTCTGCAACTGTGCTGGGCACTGGCCATGACTCAATAGCCACAATCTTTTGGGGATCCACTTCTACTCCTCCTCGAGTGATGATATGACCCAAGTACGAAATGCGATCGAGCCAGAACTCGCATTTACTGAACTTGGCATATAACTGGTGCTCCCTGAGAATCTGAAGAACCACACGGAGATGCTGCTCATGCTCCGCCTCACTCTTGCTGTAGACCAGGATGTCATCCAAGAACACAATCACAAACTGATCCAAGTAAGGCATGAAGATACGATTCATGAGGTCCATGAATACTGCCGGCGCATTGGTTGCTCCAAAGGGCATAACAAGAAACTCCCAATGCCCATATCTCGATCTAAAAGCTGTCTTCGGGATGTCCTGCTCTCTGACTCTGATCTGATGATAACCTGAGCGCAAATCAATCTTCGAGAATACTGAAGCCCCCTTGAGTTGATCAAACAAGTCATCTATCCTCGGAAGAGGGTATCTGTTCTTGATTGTCACGGAGTTCAAGGTACGATGATCAACACATAACCTGGACGTACCATCCTTCTTTTTCACAAGAAGCATCGGAGCTCCCCAAGGCGATCCACTAGCACGAATGAATCCCTTGGTTCGAAGTTCTTCAATCATCTTGTATAATATCTCCAATTCTGACGGCGCCATTCGGTAGACTCTTTCTGACACTGGGGCTGTCCCGGGAATCAAGTCTATAGTGAACTCGATCTCCCGCTCTGGAGGCATACTTGGTAGCTCTTCTGGGAAAACATCTGGGAACTCATCCACTATCCTGGGCAACTGCACTGCTGCTACTGCCATCCGCAATACTGGAGGAGAAGGCTCAACTTTACCTCGGGAAAAGAAAAACTCTGGCTCGCCTGGAATGCTAAAAATAACCCTGCCGATATGGCAGTCTATTCTAGCATACTGGTTCCTCAACCAATCCATCCCTAGGACCACATCATAATCGGCCATCGGGAACTCTATCAATCTAGTGGGAAATTCTCTACCGCTAACTACGATCCGACACGAGGAAAACACTCTATCCACTTCCACAAGTCCGTTACCAGTAAGTATATTGAGCCTTACTGATAATGACTCGGGCTCCAATCCTACCTGTGTCGCGAATCGTGCAGACATAAAAGAATGCGATGCACCAGAATCAAATAAAGCTGAAGCTGGAAATGAGTTGACGAGAATAGTACCTGCCACTACCTCTCCTGGTGCCAATCCTTCCTCTGCGGTCATCACCATAGCCTGACCGTGCCCTCGGGGTGCTGGTCCCCTCTGCTAAAATCCTCGCTGCCTGCTCTGACTCAAGGCTTGGGCTTGTACATGCTGCTGGGGGTTCTGCTGCTGGAACATCTGGGACTGAGGCTGCAAGGGCCTCGACAATGGGTACTGCTGCTGCTGCTGGACCGGAGCTGGTCCTCTCACCGAAGAGCTAGAAAGGTTGGACGATGATGAACCACCCCTATTCGGGCAGGATCCAACCCTATGGTCTGGTGCTCCACAGGCCAGACACAATTCTTGCGCCCTACGACACTCTGCCACTACATGGCCTAGCTTCCCACAATGAGAATATCCCACTGCGGAAGACTGCTTCTGCTTCTGCTGCTGCTGAGGGTACGTCGGGGTGGAATGCTGAACCGACGTCACGGAGGCCGCTCGCCTCGGAGCTTCAATAGTCAAAGCCCTGGCTGCCGGGGCTGGGGCTGAAGACTGATTCATCTGGCCGTGAGATCTCTTCCGACCTCCGACCCTATCCACAATCCTCTGGGAGGTATACTCATGCCTCCGGGCTGCTCTCAAGACTGCATCAAAAGTCTAATGCTCAAACTGCTCAACTGCCAACAAGATCTCCAGGTGAAGCCCCTGCTGGAATCGCTGGGCTCTATCATACTCGGTTGCCACCAAGGTGGGAGCAAACCGACTGAGTCTGGAAAACTCGGTCGCATATCCGTCGACCGTCCTGCCTCCTTGCTTCAGATTGGTAAACCTCGTCTGTAGATCATACCGAGCCACGGCATCGAAATACTTGGTCTGGAATCTCTCTCTGAACACCGCCCAAGCAATGGGTGCTGTTAATCCAACGGCCTGCACTGCCCACCAGCTGCGGGCAAGATCTAACAACTGCAGGCGCACTACGGCTACCTTTTCATTCTCTGGAGTCTTGGCTGCGTCGAGAATCACTTCTGTGTCCTGAAGCCATGCATCTGCTGCGATAGCATCTTCGCTACCATCAAAGAAGGGAGGGTTCAAGCGCTTGAAGCTGTTGGCCGCGCTGTTACCCTGATGACCTCCTCTGGTTAAAGCATCCGTCACTGCCTGTTGCAAGGCATCTCCACGACGATCTTGAGAAGCTATCAAGGTCCTGACGAGTCCTACTAATGTGCCATCATCAGGTTCGGCAGGCTGAACTGGCTGAACTGGGGGCTCTTCTCCAATAGGCTCGACTCTGGAGGCTACTCCGGAGTGCTGGACTTGATCTCCGAGTTGTTGCTGGTCCGCGGGAGGTACTCCGCCTTGCTGGCCGACAGGTCCAGGAACAATGCCGCTGAAGAAGACGACATAGGGAACAATAAGGAAGGGCCAGGACAGATCAACGATACAAGCACATGATCAGGACAAGAATCCAGGGATTTAGAAGATACGAGCAGAGATCAAGGACGAATACTGATTGAGACATCTATTCAGTAAACCCTCACATATCTTGATTTACAAGACCTGCATGGGCCACCACTTAAACCATGTCACGCCCCAGAACCAGAATACTGGAGAGCGGGGGCAGACATAGCCAGCTACGTATATTGAAATGGATTCCATCTCGCTATACGGTCACGGCTGTCTAGATACATGAGGGTTTATCTACAAGCCAACAGTCTCCTATGGTCATGAACAAGCCTAGTGTCTCAATCATCAGCAAGTAAGTAAATGTTACAAGATATATGATCATTAAATATACAATAATAAGGCATCCCAAATATTACATATTCAGCTGATCATGAAGCTAGTCGTTACAAAATATGAGGACTAGCAAGAGTTTAGTCATACATGATCAACCCTAGGATCTGTCAATCATGTTACAGCCCGTAGGCAGACAGTAAGTAAGTGCAATCGAGCTAAACAGGTGCTCGTCGGCTAAACGCCTCAAAAGAATATTTTTACAATAGAGTGGAGGAGTCAAAAATAATCCACTCGTTGCCCTGGTTACGCCTGGTGTTCACCATCGGGCTGGAAAAGCGGTAGATCCTCTGGAGCTGCTCCGAAATCTGGCCATACAAAACCAGCTGGGTCAGATCCCAGAAAGAGCAAGTGCCACAAAGGAAGCTTCACTTAGGAACTAAAACCAGCAATCAGCACAAGATATAAATAAAAGTAAGAACTGGAAATAAAGAAAATACATCAGGATGATATACGACGAGATAACCATGGGACTATTCAGATAACCAGGTTACAACCCGTAAACCAAACAAGGACCGGGATTGTAACCCTTCGTCTGAACAGAACTTGGAATTCTCACCATTTATCGATAAAATAAATACAGGCATTCTGGTCATGCAGTAATCTGGATCAGGGCAAGACTAGACTGGTTAGACTCCATCCAATCATTTCACGGCCAAACAAGAATTACGGCTTGATACTTTAACTAACTAGGGTTATCACAGGCCTAGTTACTAACAAGATGCAGTGAGATTACTCCACAGCCACAAGCCCTGCAGACCATCCAGGTTACCCAGGACGAAAGATTAGGGTTGAATTCAGGTGGGTACATCGTCCAGGAAACGCATGTACCCTTAAGTAGCTTGAAGGGTGCAACACATGACAGTGTGCTGGAAATGTGCCCTACTCGACGGCAGGCTACAGATCCCAGGCGCGCCCAGGTAACGGGATTGCCTGTAGCTGGGGAAATCTCTTCATGGCTAATGTATTAATCTAGTTATTAGTCCTTAGTTCATTTCAATAGGTACTCCTGACCGTGGTACTTAGGAGTCCCTCCCTAGATATGATGCAAGACAGGACTGGTTTATTTGTACAAGCACAATCGCCCACGGTGTCCATATAATTTATACAAGTCATGTCATGTCAGGTAGCCGTCGCAACAGCTATTCGAGATAATCATGTCAGGTTTTATCATATCAAGTGTACTTTGTCAGGAGTGCGCCACGGTGGGCTACTATCAGGTCATGCCAGGTCACTTATCAGGAGTGCACCACTACGGGTCACTGTCAGGTCGTGCTCAGTTATCATTTGCAAACATATTAAACAAATCCATGATTATCAAGTTCATGAGAAAAGGCGTAAGGATATAAAATGGACGTAAAATATCTAATAAAATATCAATATTCAGGGCTATAGAAGAGTCATGCGGCTAAGTCATATGCGGTCAGGAAAGGGTAGACTCATGCGGCCCAATTAGGAGAGCGCATGCGGCCAGGGTCACTGGATCCCATGCGGCTAAGACAAGGGGGCGCATGCGGTCAGGAAGATAGGAAACTCATGCGGCTGGGGGAATGGGTCTCATGCGGCTAGCTGGCCAATCAGGTACATGCGGCCGGGAGGGGGAAGTGTGGTTTCATGCGGCTCGAGAAGAAGCAACCCATGCGGCTGCAGGGGAGGGAAACCAGATGCGGCTCAGAAGGGAAGAGTACTCATGCGGCTGCGGGGAGTAATGCCTATGCGGCTGGGAGCAAGTGTGCATATTCGGCTCGCGAGTGTTGAGTTCATGCGGCTCAGGGTGAAGTCCTCATGCGGCTGCGGAGTTCAGAACTTATGCGGTTGGGAATTGAGTGAGTTATGCGGCCAGATGAGTTCGGCCCTCATGCGGCTCAAGTACTTCCAGCCATTCGGCTGAAGAGAACACTTGTCGCATGAATATTCATGCGGTCAAGTCAAGCACTGTTCATCTTCTCCAGAATTTCAGAGAAGAAGAACACCATGAGAGCCAAGTCCTCAAGCTCCATAACTCCATCATCCGGAGCCTAAATCCGAACTTCCATAGGTCAAAATGGGGTAGAACGAAATTCTCTACAACATGGAACCATCAAAACTAGGAAATAACAAGATTAAATAGATCAAAACCCAAGAAATTCGAAAATAATGCAAACTTAGATCTACAAGAATCTAGCCATGGAAATTAGAAAAGCCAAGTACTAAAGTGTTTTATAATATAGTAAAGAAGAAAATGGAGCAATAAAATCAGAGTTCCTCCATGAAGCAAGTTGCACTTGCCTAGACCTCTCTCTCCTCTCTCTGGTAGGTAAGAAAGTAATGGGGAAGAAGAAGATGAGTAATGAAGAGAGAGAAAGAAGAAAGGGCAATAAATATCAAAGGTGGTGGTAGGTAGGGGGTTCTCCATATAAAACCAATCCCAAACCAAACCCACATAAACCGAACCGAACCAAGCCAATGAAATGCAAATGCAAAAATAAACCAAGCTATGAGCAAGATAAAATACGTACACATATTCCAAGAATACGTGATACGAACCACAGGCATTACACCGACACTGCGGCGTAGGCTGTGCGTTGTTACGTTCTCGTGCCGTAATTCTAAGGTGGGGGTCGTGACACATTTTTAGTGGTGGCCCATGCAGGTCGAGACTAAAAGTGTAGTGGTATTCGAACTAGAGTACCACTACAGCCTGCAGTAGGAATAGAATATATTTTGAAGGTACTCAATCACAGTTAGGAACCCTTGAGAGATTCCTGGGATGACCCTGGAGAATCTTATTTAACTTCGATTTGAAAACTCTTTTCCCTTGATTCGTTTTATCTTTATTTTCTGTTGTTGAATTTGATTTTAATGGATTTTTGTTGAATTTGAGTTTGTATTTATTAATTTTGATGGAAGATTTTTGATTTTTGAATTTTGAATTTTGATGATAGCTGTTGCATTCGAGTTTGTATTTTGATGGATTTTGTTCATTTTTGAATTTTATTGTTCGCTAATAAATTTGATTTGATTTTTGAGTATTTATTATTGATTTAATTAAATTTTTGGCAAGATGAAATTATATGGGCTAGGTCATCTATGTTATGGAATCTAGTCTTCTATAGTCACATTAGCCAGCATGGAGGACATATAGTCTGCCTCTGGATATATTTCTCGGGTGTGGGAATTTAAGGTTTTCGCAGCCAAGCATGCGGCACCGCGAAAATGTTAAATACCATGATTCTAGAGATATGTGCATAAGTCAAGGGCTCTGTGATTATCGTAGCCTTGCTTACTAGTATGACGAGGATTTAGAGTACCATGATTTTGGATAGACGCATATGATTATCGGATTGCACCTTAAATAATTTTGAACATGTTTTCTCTACTTTTGTTTCAGTCATTCAAAAAAAAATTATTATTTGTTGTTTTGTCTAGTTTCCTATTATTTAACTCAGGAGTAAGTTTAGTTGGTTTATAAACCTTGTGAAATTCCTTGCTAGGAGTTTTCATAATACAATGAATCGATGATTTTGCTAGATTTTATCTTGGATTTGATAATTTAGCGCTGGGTTTCAAAATGGTTCTTCCTTAATCAGATAAGCAAAACAGATTTTATCGTTAATTCCTTCTTGCTATTAATCTTGTATTAGATAATAATAAAATTGTCTTGATTTCGTCAATCGCCTGCTTGCAATCTTGGTAGGAATCTAAATGTTAGTCTTAACGTAGAATTAATTTTTATTGGGACATAAGAATATGTATATGAATATATATAGCAAACACTTTGCCTAACACGTATGCATGCTACACTTGATTTTTTCCACATATCTAGATACATATTAATATGTCGTTGATGTTAGATTGTCAAAACCCCAATATTTCTGGTCCTCTACTTTTCCATGTTTAAATTCGTAATTTAAATGAAAATTTCATATTATTAGTTATGTTTACATCAC
The DNA here is from genome assembly GCA_029216955.1 of Iris pallida. Taxonomy (NCBI): domain Eukaryota; kingdom Viridiplantae; phylum Streptophyta; class Magnoliopsida; order Asparagales; family Iridaceae; genus Iris; species Iris pallida. Next base: position 109,187 of record JANAVB010043017.1, read on the forward strand.
TGCAACATGTTAATATTACACTTGTTTAAATGTTAGCTTATTTTCAGATTTTGTATGTAAATGTTGAACTAAAACTGGGTTTAACCTTTCAATACTAAGCTATAACCCTGTACAAGGACATACACACACTCTAACTTAGTATACCCTGTCATGTAACCTAATCTTTCCTCTCCATGTTATGATCATGTATCTATATAGATATATATAGCATTTATACATCCATGTTATAATGTATATAGATAAATAACTAATTCTCTACCTTCTTATATATATAAATGGTTAGCCATGCATGTTATGATTAAATAGGTTGTGTATTGTAGGTCGTTAACCCATATGTCATAATTAGTATAACTTGCTAGTTATTGTTGAAACCCGAATCCCCATATACACTTTCATGTATATTCACGTACACACACGCCTACTATCTAATCATATGAACATGTCCCCATACACATGATGCTAGTTTTCCCTCTCTAACGCTCTCTCTGTATATATATTGTGATTGGATTTCAATGCAAGTGACTTTCAATTCTTTAACTTGTGATTTAGATTTTCTTGGGATAGTACTTTTTTCAGATGATTGGTAGTTACCTTCCTTTATTTTTTATGAGTACCAGTTTTCATATGGGGTGGTAGACAACCTTATAGTTTTGATGGTTGTTGTTTCTGTATCTTTCTATTTTAGCACCCTGGATTGCTTGTGTGTTTGATACCCTGTGACCGTTGGTTAGCATGACTAGTAAACCTAGATGAGACTTCACTGTCACCGTATGCCATGACCCTGTATGTCGTTCTTTTATTTGATGGTATGATTTGTTTAAGTTCTGGGACTTGATTGTGGGGGTTTGACCTAGAGGGAGTATGGACATTTTAATTTCGAGGACGAAATTTTTATAAGGTGGGTAGGATGTGAGCACCCTGAATTTCGGGTTGAAATTTTTTTTCATTTTTATTTTGTTTTTCTGATTATTTGGTTTTGATAAATATTTCATTTTATTTATCTATCTGTAAGTGTACTTTTTCATGCCATTGATATTTGGAGTATCAGGGATGTTCAACTCTGGAAATCTTCTTCATGACTTTTGGAGTGGACATGATTACCTTCATGACGGTATATAGTGTCCCATCCAAACTTGTTCCCTTGTGCTCTTTTTGCTTCGCTGAACTTCGGGTCGATTAGACCATTTGATTATTATTTATTTTTCCCACTCTTTTCCTTGATCATTTTCAGCACGTTACCATGACTTTTAAATTGGGAGCGCAAGACTAGTCTGTTTCTTGAAACTAACTCCTCATTGATGATCTACTCGAGATGCTCGTCACCCATGACCTTCGTGTCCCACTCAGACACATCATTTTGTGCTCCATTTGATTCGTACAATTTTCCCGACACGTGACCCGATTTTATTTCACTCCACGGCGTCACATTCATTTTCCAACTTAATTTGTGGGTCCCCTGTCGACCAAAACCTGTCAGTCCCAACTATGGACATGGCCCACTTTGAGCCTAGTATCCGTCCGCCACTTGTGTCCCATCTATTGGAATTCCCATGTGCTACTTATTTGCTCATGATCATCAACGCCTATTTTTAATTCATTTATTGCTCGATGTCCGATTTTCACCCAATCCGGCTCCACCGGGCCCAGTTCAGCTCCATGTTGCCCTCCATCATGACACCCTCCTATTTTATTGCCCAAAAATATCAAATAATCTCCTACATTTTTTTCTATATTTTTTGGAGATTTCTATTTATTTATTTCCTATTGGAATGGCCCTTTTCCCTCTAATTGATCCTACCCATTTGATCTCACCTAATTAAATCCTAGCCACTCAAATCCTTACATTCACTTTTCCCACACTCTCACAACTAATCCCCAGCCGGCCCTAAATTCTAGGGAGCACTTTTCTCCCATTCTCTCTCTTCTCATTAATATTACTCATCTCTTTCTCCCTCCTTTCTATTTTTATTACTACAACTTCAAAACTCCACAACTCCACAGCACCCGACCTCCCTCTCCCCCATGGCCCGACCACCATTCCCCCAAGCCGACCTCCTTGGCCGCGGCTCCGGCCATCGCCGTCGGCCCCACAGTTTCTTCTCCTCCCATCCATCCATCTTCTCCATCCCAAGCCGACCAACCACCACCACTTCGTCTCCAACCCGAGCGCGCCACCACCCCGCGCGTCGGCCCCCACCGCCGTGTGCTGCCGCCAGGGCCACGCGTCACCGCCATGGCCGTCGTCGTGCTCGGCCAGGCAGGCCGTGCGCAACAGCGCGCGCCAACAGTGCTCGGCAGCAAGCGCGAGCACAGCCGCGCGTCCCCTTGCGCGCGCGCGCAACGCTGCCGTGACGTCGTCGGCCAGGCACCGACGTGGCCGTAGCCTCCCCCAGCCTTGGGCGAACTCCAGCGACCCCTTGGGTCCGCCACCTCGCTCCCCAGCACGACGTATAGGCGATTCGTGCGTTTTGCACGACGTCCCGTCGTGACGCGCACGAAATAAAGTTCGCTTTGGCGCCCCGTCGCAGCAACTTTGCGTGCGTTTTTCTGGAGATTCGACCATTGTATCGGCAATTTCTTCACTCGGTCACAATCTCGGTATATCCACCTTCGCTCATGTCAATTTTTGTCTGTTAATTTTATCGTTTGATACATGAAAACCGGCCACCAAGTTGACCGTTTAAATTGTATTAAATTTGGACAGTTTCGCGGGGCCAACTTCGTCAGCTTGTATCTCCTCCATCGCAGCTCCGTTCGGCGTGCTACCAGTTCCGGTACAAAGCTGGTATAACCCTCTTACTACCCCTCCAGTTTCGTTTCATTGTGAGCTTGTTTGATTGGTTGAATTCGACGCCAAAGTTGGTCGTCCGAATTCGTAATTTCCAACTTGTAAAATTCCATTTTTGAACACGGGACTCCAGATTTTATTTCTGACACCACCATTAGACTTGTGGCGTCGTTCTGGCATATTTTCATATAAAATTTGTTAGTTTTGGAGAACGTGAGCCCGGACACATTTTTCGGTGCAAAGTGGGTCCCACTTTCTGGGTCAACGGGACTTTTTGACGACGGCTCATCGGAATCCAATTTCAGATATATCGTTGAGTTCATATCGTCATTCTGGACTCGTTGACATATAATTTGCTAGGTTTTGGTGGACATTGGATCGGACACGCATTTCGGTGCAAGTCGGATACCAATATCCGGGTCAACGGGTCATTTTGAGATCGGCTCATCGGAATCCAATTCCGGAGATACCGTTGAGTTCGTATCATCATTCTGGACTCGTTGACAGGTAGTTTGCTAAGTTTTGAGAACTTTGGCTCCGACACGCATTTCCGTGCAAATCGAAATTCCAAGTTCTGGTCAACGGGCCAAATTGAGATCGGGTCAACGGAATCCAATTCTGGAGATACCGTTGGGTTCGTATCGACATTCTGGTTTCGTGGACATATAATTTGTTATATTTTATAGACTTATTTTCTTGCATATTTTTCGGTGCAAAACGGCTCCGACACGGATACCGTTTTGACCCGAAATTACCTTTTTGCCCTTGTGTCCAAATTGGACCGTTAGGTAGGCTATCCTAGCTAATTTGACCATTCTGGACACGTTGGCGATGTTCATTTCATCGTCCGACAATGTTTGTTGATAATTTCTCTGAGTTTAACCTTTTTATAATTAATTAATAATTAATTCATATAATGTTCGTATTTCGGAATTAGTACAACGAAACTGAGATCAGTCAATTCCAGTGATCTCACATCGCTGAAATTGACAAGTTGGATACGTGGATCACTATAATAAGATTATCAACCTTACCGATAACCTTCTTATCTCGATTTGCGTGCCGTAAGTTTCGACGTACAAATAACGAAGTACACTTTATATTAGATTAGATTTACCCTGTTTGACCAGTTGACCCAAAGTCAACTGTAAGTCAACACTTGACCTAGTTTGACTAGATTATTGACCGGAGTCGACCTAGAGTTGTTTTGACTTAGAAGAACCTAGAATAATGTTGATTGATTATAGAGATTCATTTATTACAACTTGAACACCTTGTAACCTGTGTTGCTTTAAATAGGACTCTGTGGCTTCAGTGGGACCTCCTATACTTATCAGCTGTTCAGGTTATCTAGGCGAGTACATTCTCTGACCGTTTTATACTTGTATGGATTTACATTCTTGTTCTAGATTACTGTACTTGATGCTGACACGACTGTGATCACGGATTGGTACTATATGGATCTTCTTTTGAGATGTTATCTCCTTGTATTCACTGAATACATATTGTGACGTGCGTTTCACTTCCATATTGTATTTATTGAATACCCATATCCTTGTATACTCATTGTGCATATTGTACTCTCATTATCACATGAGCCCCAGGGATAGACCATTGTACACTATTGTATAACATTGTACATCCATTGTATAACATTGTACACTATTGTATAAGATAACGTAACTGGAGTAGATCCTTGTGTATTGATTGGGGAGGGGGAGTAGAATTGGTTATGTACTCAAATCCTATTGTACAACATTGTATAACTATTGTATATGTCTATTGTACACCCACGTACAATGGAGTTACCATTGCATTTTCCTAGCCCGTTTACATAACCAGATTGTACTCTAAATCACATGTTCCTTACAGTTCTTACTTATCATATTTAGATATTTCCTGTTATTAAATCTCTACTGTTTTCTATGCATTCTTCTTTCAGCGTTTCATGTACTTTACTCTATTGCATGATTTATATTTCCTAACTCGATATGAACTGTGTGAGATGTTTTGTGCTCGCTCCCGTCCTGACTGGACCTGTTGATAAATTTTACAGATAGCCTGGAGGTGCCTGCTAGCCTAGAGGAGACACATTAGAGGTTGTTTAGGTAGTTATTTCATTTTGTCTGGAGTTGTATTTTACTTTGTGGATTACTGTATTAGGTTTTGAGATGTATTTATGGATTTATGTATCTTAGACACTTAGACTTCTATCTCCTGTATCTTTTTGGATTTCATGTTTTATCTATCTTTATCATGCTCCACCTTAGATGTGATTGAGACTGTATCTGCTATGTCACCCCCATTCGGGGAGTATAAACTGTTAGTCTTATACTGTTATATGCATTGAGACCTAGGACAGCGTTCTACCGCCGACACTGCGGCGTAGGCTGGGCGTTGTTACGTTCTCGTGCCGTAATTCTAGGGTACGGGTCGTGACACTGGTCAACTCTGGTCAACTCTAGTCATCTCTAGGTCAATTCTAGGTCAATGGTGACTAATAGTTGACTTTCGGTCAACTACACAAGTCTAATGGAATTTGGGACTAAATTGGGTAAAGGGTTGACCCATAGTTGACTTTCGGTCTAAAAAGTCAACCGTGGTCAACCGAGGTCAAGACTAGGTCTAGGCGACTATTTCTAACTATTACCAACCTCTATAACCCATATCCAAGTCCATCTTGGACTTTGAAACCCAAATCTTGGCCGTAGGCCAATATCCTATTTTACCCTTAAAAAGGGTAAAATTCTAGCTTAGGCAATTATCAAGTTAGCCTACCTACGCTTGATATTTTGACCCGATCTCCCTAGGGTAGTAGATACTAGCCTATAGGTTCATTACCTACCAAATACCTAGGTAAGTGGACATCCAGTCCATCTTACGGCCCATTGGCGATATCTTGAATATTTCAAGATACGTAATGGTACGGCACGATACCGGCGCCCTACGACCCCGATTTCCACTCGGGAGCCTACCCGCAAAATCTAATTCGTATTATCTAGGCTACCCCAAGTTTCATCGCGTTCGCGATACTCGGAGCTCGATTTCACTCTCTAACTCGATTTTCTCAAAAACCCTCTTCTAGCTCTTATTCTAATTCTTCTTCTTAACTCTTCCTCTAACTTCTTCTTCCTATTCCTCCTCTAATTCTTCTTCTAACTCCTTCTTCCTATTCTTCTTCTAATTTTTCTAACTTCTTCTATATTTTCTTCTTCTTAATCTCTTTATCTTTTTCCTTCTCATTCCTTTCCTACTAGTTTAGATATAGGCTCTACTATAGGATACTAGTTTCCCTCACTAAGCTCTCACACACACACACAATATCTCACAAATACCACACACACCACATAGGTAATGCATGGACTGATTCAAGGGGAGTGGGCTGATTTGAATGGGGCT
>JANAVB010043017.1:119115-241615 GCA_029216955.1 Iris pallida
CAAACAAAAAAAAGAAACAAATGGAGCTCGAACTCGGCCTATTGGAACAAGGGGAGCTTAACATTGCTCGGGCTGGCCAGGGGTCAGCTCGGGTTAACTTAATAGGAATAAACTTAGTTAGTTTTATAATGATTTAGGATAATGGGTTTTAAACCCATATCAGTCTATGAAACCGTTAACCCATTAATATTAAACCCTGTCCGGACAGTTAGGGACACGAGTGTGAATCGACATGATCATGTGTCCTAGCTAGCACGACACGCACGACACGAATTTGCCGTGTCTGAGCATCATGAACTCCTCGTGTCCTGGCGATCCAGTGATGTAATACGAGACACAACGCAACACGCGAGACGAGAAACACATACGTGTCCACGATCGAGGCTGCTGCACGGCGGAGGAGACTCGGGTGGCCTTAGAAAATTTGGGCCGAGTCGCCTTACCAGCGATCGATTGTGTGGTGGCTCGTCGGGACGTGGCCTAGGGCGGCTGGAATCCTAGATCTAGGGTTCCGACAGGGTGTTCGTCGGAGAAGACGGTGAAGGTGGTGGCTAGGGCGGTCGGGGTAGTGATTAGGGTTAGGTTTCGTCGCTGGGGGGGATTTTATAGGCCAAAATTGGGGTCAATTTGGGGATTTCGGGTTGGAAATAGGAATTAGGGTTTTCGGTTAGGTCGGTCGTCGGTCGCCGTTCGCCATGGCCAGCCGACGACGAGGGTGGATTTTACAGAAAAACCCCCCATAGATTTGATAATTACAGCCAGCCCACCGCCTAAGTTTAATGCAAAAAATCTAATTTGCATATACCCCCCGCTGTTGTTCTATCAATTTAATTTGCACGATAAATCGATATTGCAAACAATATTTAAAAATAATTAAAATAATTACAATTGATATTGATATTAAACATTTAATATTACAAATATATTTTTTTGCTTTAAAATTATTTAAAAATTCTAGAAAATTTCGAATAATTGTAATAATTTATTTTAAGGATATAAACACTATTTAAATTATAAAAATAATATTTAAAATCTAGGGGCTTATAGTTCAACACCTTTGATTTATGTGGTAACAACTTAGAAAACTTATCAACTAGCTTGAACCCTTCGATTTCGTAATACATTAATTCCTCCTAATGCATATTTAAAGGTGGTCGATGGAATTTACTGCATCTATTTTTTTAATTAGTATATATATTTAAGGCTATTTTTGGAAAAAAATTTTTACGGTGGAATCTTAATTTTCACATTATATAGTACTAGTACTAGTATATATGCACACTTATTTTATAGATTGTAATTAAAAATTAATATAGTTACTCTAAACTTTATTAAGAGCACTTAGGAAAACTAAAGGACAAATGTCTTAATTAATCTAAAATTATTATTATATTAATATATCATGCAAGAGTATTTAGGAATCAAATGACACCTCCCATAATTACCTAGCTTAACTTTAATGAATAATTCTAATTAATAAACATATACAGGGTATATTTAAAAGAAAGTTTTACGGTGAAGCTCAAGCTCTCTCTCTCTCTCTCTTCTCTCTCTCTAATATATATATATATATATATATATATATATATATAATATTATATATATTATATATATATATCTTAATTATATTATATTATTATTATTTTTGAAAATGGTATTTTGTCGAACGCTCCAACTGGAATCGATCTCCGACCACTCGGACCGTATGTCACACCACACTACCACTAGGCTAGGGGTCCTGGCCTCTCTCTCTCTCTCTCTCTCTCTATATAATATAATATATATATATATATATATCTATATCTATATATATATATATATATATATATATACTATTTTGACCGTCCGTCGGGGTGGGGGTGTGGGTGTGTCCGCAACCACCAATGGCTGGTCGCCACGCGGATGTGGACCAGCGCTGTTTAATATTTAACCATGATCTGGTAAAACGAGTCCATGATTCTCAATCCACTAACGGACACGTATGAATTGGTTCGTGGAACACTAACAGTCAACCAAATTATAAAAAGAAAAGAAAAGAAAAGAAAAAGGAGTTAAAAAAATTACCGTTATATCTAAGTGCTAAAGTGTGTGACTAAAAATACGTAAAAAAAAAAAAGCGTATTAAATCATGCACCCAATCACAAGTTACATGAGCTTGAGTTATTTCTCAAATATACTTAATCAAGGCAAATTATGTTGTTATTTCAAGTTTTACTTGAGGACATCTCACTTTTTTTTCAATTTATTTTTAAGTTTGTCATTCCAAATTTTTGCTTGAAGACAGTCCACATATTTAGATTTGGACTGTCAACAAAATTAGCAGTCCTAACATAAAGTAGGACTGTCAGTTTGACAATCATAAAGAATTTGAGTAGTTTGGATTTGGACTCTCAACAAAGTTGGTAGTCCTAACATAAACTAGGACCGCCAACTTTGGGGGTAGCCATACTTTATGTTAGGATTTCTAAAGAAGGGTTAAGCAGTCCAAAGTAAAATTAAAATTATTTTAAATAAAAAAGTATATTAAGCTGGACTGTCCTGAAGTAAGAACTGTTCTGAATTAAAATATGAAACGCTTATAGAATTTGTCTTAATCAATAAAGTAAAATTAGCTTTTTAAACAAAGATGGGTACCTTTATTACCCAACGTTGGACTAAAATAATAGTGTAGTCACAAACTGTACGTCCCTTCTTCTCCAATTGGCACTTAATTAGAGTTTGGTATTAGAGCATCTCCAACCCTATTGTCTTGTTAAGTATTGTGAGTCTTATGTGGCTCTTATGTGGCATGAGCCACAAGACAATATCTTGTTTATGTGGCAAAATTATATCTCAAAAGACAATGAGATAGAAAAACTCTCTCCAATGCAAAAGTATTGAAAAGACAATAAAAAATATTTTTTCCAACTTCCAAGACAACTTTTAAGACAACTACTCATCTTCTTTCTTTTTTCTAATATTTTTTATTCATAATTGATGACATGGAAGAGAAGACATTGTCAAGTGCATTGTCTAGAACAAGACAATCAACTTCATAATGTCTTCTCTAATTTTTGCCACATAAGTTTCACAATTGACTTGACAATTGCATTGGAGATGAACTTTTGAATAAAATTTGTCATTCCTATGTGGCATTAACTTTTTTTCAAAGTCACAATGGGGTTGGAGATGCTCTTAGAAGAATCGGCGGTGCTACATGGCCCGCCTGCGGGCTAGCCCGCGGCCACGCGGCGCTCCTCTATTGGCAGGACGCCGGCATGGATCCCACGCGAATATGGGAGGAGCCAATGGGGAAGTGCCACGCCGGCGTACGGGCTAGTCCGCCGGCGGACCAAATATCATTTTCGTAGAAGAATATATATTTTTGTAGCAATCTTACTAGCTTCTAAGTTCTTGGCATCAGAGTTTGACCCTGCTGGTTTCTTCTTCTTCTTCTTCTTCTTTCCTCGACGAGGTCAACAAGAAAGCGACCAAGTCCTTCTTAATGGCACTGAAACATTAGAGCTTGGAAATTAGACCAACGTAGTATGGTGCACATACGTTGTCATCGTCGTCTGTTGTACAAATATGTTTGTGTTTTGACGAAAGCTACCATTGGGAGCTAATAGAATATATGCTTGTCAGTTGTCATCTTCGTCAATGATGCTCATATACATATATAGAAATCTTGATGAATTCTATAAATAAAAATAATATCTTGCCCGTAGAATAAACCGGATCGCCACTAGTCATTAATCTCATTGGACCTCTTTTAGAACCGAATCCATCTCATTATAACTCCGAAAATACTATTTGTTTTCCAAAAAAATTAGGTGATATCATCTTCCAATATGTATGTGACCCTACTGACATGGCAGCAAATATGATAAAAATTAACATTAAAATTAACATGAACACTAACATTAAAATTATTATTAAAATTAAAATTAAATTGTTTTTATAATTAAATTTTTGGACTAAAATTTGATAAATCAGTTATTATATCAGCTATCAGATTAGATGTCATATAACAAGATATTGACATTATCCAACATTTTTGGGAGACAAATAGTGTAGTTGTTAGACTCAGAACACTCTTCTACGGTAGTTGGCATGTGATGTGGGTTGGTGTAAGTCAAGTCTATTCTGCGGGCCATATAAGGGTCCTCCTATAAATGCTATCGACAACTTCTCATAGTCATCCCTACATTGAGACCCTTCTTTGCAACTACGTACGCACGTATCTTTCGATAGAGTTAACGTGACAATGGACCCTAACGAGCAACTCCACGTTGCGGTCCTGCCGTGGCTCGCCGCCGGCCACCTCATCCCCTTCGTCGAGCTCTCGGCGCGCCTCTCCCTCCTCGGCCACCGCGTGTCCTTCCTCTCCACCCCGGCCAACCTCCTACGCCTCCCCTCCGGCCTCCCCCCTCTCCTCCGCCCCGTCCCCCTCGTCCCCTCCCACTCCTTCGGGGGGTCCGCCTCCTGCACGCTCGACATCTCCAACCGCCCCGACTCCGACTCCCTCCGCGTCCAGCTCGGCAGAACCTTCGACTCCCTCGTCGACTCCCTCTCGGCCTTCCTCCGCTCCGCCTCGCCCCCGGTGGACTGGCTGCTCTGCGACTACGGCTCCTACTGGGCCCCGGCCCTCGCGAAGTCGTCCAACGCTCGTCCCGCGTACGTCTCCGCCTTCAACGCCACAGTCTGCTGCTTCTTCGGCCCCATGGACGACGTCCTCGCAGGGAGGCTACCTCGCTCGCTCGACGACTTCACCCGCCGGCCCCCGTGGGTTCCGTTCCCGACCTCCGTCGCCTTCACGCCCCGCGAGGCGAGGAAGGTTTTTACGTTGGCCGACGACGACGACGTCGACGAAGCGACGGGCGTCTCCGAAGTGTACCGTGTCTGCAAGACCATAGAAGGCTGCGACGTCGTGGCCGTGAGGAGCTGCGCCGAGCTCGAGCGCGAGTGGCTCGAGCTCCTCCCGGACATCCTCAAGAAGCCGGTGATTCCTCTCGGCCACTTCCCTCCAATGCGCAGGGACTGCATGAAGAACGATCGCGGAGACGACTGGGCCGGCGCCATCGAGTGGCTAGACGAGCAGCCCGACGGCTCGGTGGTCTATGTCGCGTTCGGGAGCGAGGTGAGACTGAGCGAGGAGGAGACTCGCGAGATAGCGCGCGGCCTCGAGCTCTCCGGCCTCCCCTACGTCTGGGCATTGAGGGACCCGGCCGGCGGCTCCGAAAGCCCTCGGGTGGTCGACGACGTCGGCCGCGGGATCGTGTGCCGAGGGTGGGTGCCGCAGGGGAGGCTCTTGGGACACCCCGCGGTCGGGGGGTACATGACGCACTGCGGCTGGAACTCGCTGGTCGAGGGGTTGTCCCTCGGCCGCAGCCTGATACTGATGCCGATGATGTACGACCAGCCGCTCAACGCGAGGATGATCGCGGAGAAAGGGGCGGGGAGGGAGGTGCCGAGGAGGGACGACGAGGACGGGACGTTCGACGCGGTTGGCATTGCCGAGACCTTGAGGCTGGTCATGGTGGAGGAAGCCGGGGAGACGTACCGAGCCAGAGCTAGGGAGCTGAAGAGTGTGCTCGGAGACGAGGGAGTGCAGGACTCGTACGTGGTGCGGTTTGTTCAGCACATGAAGGACCATAGGCCGATTAGAACACCATCGGCATCGTCGACTGATCGAGTTGACACGAGAGGCGACGGGTCTCCTATGTTAAACCCGCAAGCCATTGGAGGAACCTTGGGTGCGACAAATTGTGACCAATGCTAAATACGAGGACACTGCTAATTTGTCCGCGGTTCATGAACCTAGGTCCCATGTCACGTGTGACGGTCTTTTATTGATTTTTCAATGGTTGGCTATCACAAACGTTATGAAGTTTTAATAAAGTCGACTTTGTTGTAGTTTAAACAAAGACTAAGGAAATATAAAGAGCAACTAGTAACTAACGAAAGATGATTCAAAGTTATGACAGATCATAAACTTTACATTTTTCCCGATATACGTTTCTTGTAGCTTGATATTATTTTCTATGATATCCTTAAAATTTAACATTGTTCGAAATGGAAATAATGTAAGGTATCTATAATGGTAGATTTGGTACCAGTAAACAGCATGAAGTGGGTTATGTTGTGCTCCTCTATAATATTGGATGGGCCTGATAGGACTGCCAGACTATTGTACACTTCGGTATAAAATTAGAAAACTATTTTCGTTCAAAAAGAATAATCTACGTAATCGTGTTGATAGTCAAACATAACATTTTCACTTGTTATAAATAAACACGAATTAATTAAATTGATCACATGTATAAAATATACTTAAATTAATTATCCAGAAAACAAATTATCCTATCAAGACATCCAAACAAAAGGAAAACACATCCAATAATGTAAATAAAATTGTGACACGTCGGGGACTTCTGTGTCCGCTTTTTCATCATCTAATAATGAAACGACAGTGCCAATCCTTCATACATTATGATGGATCTAATGATGTCGACATTACGATGAAGCTAATGCCTTATCTAAAATAGTTTAGATTTATTTCAGATGATGCAAGGATGTGACAGGTCTATAACATATGGAGAGGCTCATGCCTTAGCTAAATCGTTGGTTCGGGGGGGGGGGGGGGGGGGGGGGGGGGGGGGGTGGGAATATTCGACTAGATTTTACTATTCGACTAGATTTTACTTATGGCAAAGTTATTATGATAATGATAGTGCTATATTCAACTAGGTTTTACTTCTAGCAAAGTTATCATTATGACAATAATAGTGCTCTTGCGAGGCTATTAGTTTTTTGTACCATTACTTATGGCCAATATATCGAGGTTAGGCCTCAACCAATATTTTAAAGAGGGGGGTATATGTTGTTGTGAAGCAAGTCCGGAGTTTTGCGGTGGCCAAGACAACATGAGCGTTATCGTAAATTGTCTTAAACGGTCTCATCAGGGCAATGATGCTATGGCTGAAACCTTGGAGGCGACGGTTGTCGAGCTTGATCACCGTCTAATTGAACTCCAGAGCATCCAGCGGAATGATCTATCCGTCCTGATAGAGGCGGAGCAGAATAGGCTGACGGCTGAAGTTGCCGAGGTTGAGTCAGCTAATGCGTACTCCAGCCTAGCTAGTCGTCCTGGAACAGAATTTGGCCGAAGCCGGCACCAAGGAGCATGAACTTACATCGGTTATGGATAACCAGATCAGTTTGTGAGAGGTCTTGGGTAATCGTGTGGCAAAAATTGATGAAAAGATCCGCCTGCTCCAGATACAGCGGTCTCAACTCCAGACGACAACCGAGCATATCGCGCTTAAAAACGAAGCAACAGAACTTACACGACACGTGGCCCATCTGGTCAAGAAGAAGGTGGAGTTGGATGCCCAATATGCAAGCATCGTCGCCTTCGAGAACGAGGAAGCGCTGCACCGCAAGGCTAAATGCTGGGTTTTGGCGAATGTCCCGTCCAGGGTAGAAGCTTTAAAACGTCGCATCGACGAGCTGTGTGCCGATCCTTAGCTTTGTTCTTTTGTGCCTTTCTTTTTATTGCTTGAAATATAGTCCCTCTTTTTCTTTTTATTAGGAAAAGAAATAAAGAGCTTTTGTTTCTTCATTTTTTTTGTCATGAACTTTATGTGAGAATTTGCGAACTTAGCATTTTTAACGCACCTTGGTTTTAGGTACAAATAGTAAGTTGAGATTATGATGAAAATTCGATTGATAAACATAATTACCTAGAGGTAATGTGGACGTGGTAATTAAACATGAGGTTTGTGGTAGAACTATCTTACTCAGAGGTTATACGAACATGGTAAGAATTGACTTTGTGGGGGATACGAAGAACAACTCAGAGGTAATATGGAAATAGATGTTCTATGGTGGAGTGTAACAACACAGAGGTTGCTGAATGAAAGCGTTTACTGAGAGGTAATGTGGACATGGTAAACTTTCTTTCTAGAGTTATCTTACCCAGAGGTAGGATAGGACTCCATGGGGATATAGAAAACAGCTCAGAGGTGATATGAACTTGGATACTTTCTACTAGAAAATGATGAGGGAATGTCTTAGAGCAACTGGGCTCCAAAGACGTACGATGATCAAGAGAGGGGTGAACACGGCTGTCGGATTCATAAATAGTTGCTGGGGATGTGAAAATACATGTTGATAAACTTCAAACATAGTATTTCTTTAGGAACTTGTCGTTGATCGGTATCATAAACAAGTCTCCGTTAGGTTTGCGAGTCGGTAGGCACCGTTAGAGTACACCGTCTCTATGATGAAGAGGCCTTCCCATTTGGGTTCGAACTTTTTGGCTGTTTTGTGAGTCATCACCATTGGTCTTCTGACTGATAGGACAAGGTCACCCACTTGGAAAGTTCTTTGTTTGACTTTCTTGTTGAAAGCTTCGTGTAGAAGCATAGAATTCATGCGCCCCAAAGGTAAAATACTCTGTGCGCCACAAACACCATACGCCAGAACACCAAAAGGCTAAAGATTGGCGCATCAATATGAATTAAAGAAGAAACATTAAACAGAAGTGTAGAACCAAAGGTTTTCATTCATTGAAAATCTATCTATTACGAAGGATTTTCTTTCATTGGAAATCTATCTATTACAAAGGATTTTCATTCATTGGAATTCAAGATATTGAACATATTGAAGGCAATTCCTTTGTTTCTACCTGATGAACTTTCTTCACAATTTTACACCAATCCCTACTATATGAGTAAATATTTCACAACATGGACACATGAACAAGAACGTTCTAACCCCCAGTGTTCAAAAACCGGATCGTCCGGTCCAAGGTCCAACCGGTTGATCCGTGAATCGGTAGTTTTTTCAAAAACATGTTGTAAATGAATTTTTTATTTTTCTGTAAATATCAGTATTAATAGATTGAAAATGGGCCACTTACATCACCCAGATTTAACCCAATTCAGTGTTTTGTCCGATCAATCTCCGATCTGAATTCTCAAACACTGCTCTACCCTCATGTGTACAGAAGACTGATTGATATCAATGGTTTGTTGTTCCACCCCTTTTCTATCAAAAGAGTCCCAATCAGGAAACTTTTCCAACACAAGCATCTATGATCAAACAATTCACAAGTCACACCCTTCATTATTGAACTAAAGAATTCTCAGCCAAGTTTGTTAATCATTGCTTATTATATAACATTTCTTTTCCGCAACTGACAAAAATATTACAGTGATCCCTCAATAACTGATGTTGATTCCTTTTGTCTTTCAAAGTCATCAAGAATTAAACAAACAATAAAGCTAGTTGGATAGAATCTATCCAGATAGAGAAGGATAAATTTGGTATATTTTATGAATATTTTAATTTTTTTCTTATATCATACTTTTTTATGTCCAAATTATCCTTGTACCATATTTAAATTGGGATTGGTTTAAAATTTAAGTTTTTGCTTATCTGTCATCAATAATTGTTAGAGTTCCTGCAATTAATTCTTCTAATCCCTCATCTTAACGTTTTTAATGTTTACAACCATTAAGTTTTAGTCTTCCCAGCTATTACTTTTCTTTGTTCTTGATTAGCCATTACTTTCTTCTTGATTATTTTCTATTTCCTATTTTCTATTTATATTTTTTTTATTTTCTATTCTCTAGTTTCTATTTTCTATTATTTAATTTTTTGTTTAATTTTTAATTTTTAATTTTTAATTTTTAATTTTTAATTTTTAATTTTTAATTTTTAATTTTTAATTTTTAATTTTTAATTTTTAATTTTTAATTTTTAATTACTCTTAATATCTATTTTTATTTTAATTTTTAGATTTTTAGATTTTTTTAAATTTTAAATTTTAACTTCTAAATTTTAAACTTTAAACTTTGAATTTTAATTTTAATTTTAATTTTTAAAATTTAAAATTTAAAATTTAAATTTTAAATTTTAAATTTAAATTTAAATTTAAAATTAAAAATTAAAATTTAAAACTTAAACTTTTAATTTTAAATTTTTTTACTTCTTAGATCTTCAATTTTAAATTTTAAATTTTAATTCTTAGATCTTAAATTTTAAATCTTAAAATTTTAAATCTAAAACTTAGAATTTAAATCTTAAATCTTAAATCTTAAATCTTAAATTATAAAGTTTAAATTTTTAGTTTTAAATTTTTTAATTTTTAGTGTTGACGTAGGTGGGGCTGTAAAAAGATTCAACTCATTCGGCTCGTGTATCCTCGTTCAAAGCTTTATTCGAATCTCGTTTGGGGGTAGATCAGTACATTAATTTTTAATTTTTAGTTTTTAAGTTTTAATTTATAGATTTTAATTCTAATTTGCATTTTGTATTTTTTATTTTAGTTTAACGTTTTAAAATTTAAATTGTAAATTTTAATTTTTTTTTTAATTTTTAATTTTTAGTTTTTGTTTTTAGTTTTAAATTTTAAATTTTTAGTTTTAAATTTTAAATTTTAAATTTTAAATTTTAAATTTTAAATTTTAAATTTTAAAATTTAAAATTTTAATTTTTAAATTTTAAATTTTAATTTTAATTTTTTTTTTGTTTTTGCTTTTTTACTTTCTGCATTTTACTTTTTAGTTTTAAATTTTTAGTTTTTAGAATTTAGTTTTTAATTTTATATTTTGAATTTTTTTCTTAATTCTTAATTCTTAATTCTTAATTTTACTTTTTCTTTTTAAATTTTAAATTTCACATATAGTACAAGTTAATATTAGGTTTTGGGTCTCCAAATTGTTTTTACGGGTCCAAATCAATGTTCACGTAGGTAGGGATGTAAAAACTAAATGTTAAAAGTTAAAAAGTAAAACTAAAAGTAAAAATTTAAAACTAAAAAAACAAAAAAACTAAAGACTAAAAAATATGATTTTAGAAATTAAAAATTAAAAATTAAAAATTAAAAATTAGTAATTAAAACCTATGGCCGAACTCAGTTGGAATACCACTTCGAACGAAAAACTAAAAAATAGTTTTTAATTTTTAGTTCTAATATTCTATTTTTTATTTTTATATGATGGTAAATTTATTACGTAAAGAGCATACGTATTTCAACTGTCACTCCCCGATCCCAATAGACGTATTCTTTCATGAATTCTGTACATGGTATCCCGTATTTAGCATCTGCATAATTCTATTTATTATTATTTAATGGTTGCATGTAGTTTTAAGCATGTCATTAGTGGAATGGTTAGAGCATGTTTAGAGGTTAGGGTTTTCTTAATCCAACCTAACCCCTATTTATATTCTCTTCCTCACTCTCTCTCCTCATTCACTCCTCCATTTATTTTCCTCAACCACCATCCTTAGGCAAGTACAACTTGCTCAAAAGTGGAGATTTGTGCATTTTTCATTTTAGATTTTTTTTTTGATATTATTTGTCTATATTGTTCTTCTCTTCATTCTTTACAAGTTTAGTTCTTGGAGTTTTTGATTTTAATGGCTAGTTTGGTGTAGATCTAAGTTTCTAAAATTAGGGTTTTATGTATTTACATGGTTTTGATCTACCAAACTTGGTTATTTTCGAAAACTAATGGTCATAGGTTGTAGGAAATTTGATTCTACACAATTTTGACCTTTGAAAAGTTAGATTTCGACTTGTTTTGAGGAAGTTATGGCCAAAACAATATTTGGATATTTTCTATGTCATCAGTCCTGGTTTTGGCAGGGACGATAAATAGTGCCGCATAAGGATGCTGTATAGTGCTGCATAGTGCCGAGCCGCATAAGAATGCTGCATAGTGTCGCATAGTGCCGAGCCGTATAAGGATGCTGCATAGTGCTGCATAGTGCCGAGCCACATGAGGATGCTGCATAGTGCTGCATAGTGCCGAGCCGCATGAGGATGCTGCATAGTACTGCATAGTGCCGAGCCGCATGAGGATGCTGCATAGTGCCGAGCCGCATAAGGATGCTGCATAGTGCCGAGCCGCATGAGGATGCTGCATAGTGCCGCATAGTGCCGAGCCGCATGAGGATGCTGCATAGTGCTGCATAGTGTCGAGCCGCATGAGGATGCTGCATAGTGCCGCATAGTGCCGAGCCGCATGAGGATGCTGCATAGTGCCGCATAGTGCCGAGCCGCATAAGGGTGCTGCATAGTATCGCATAGTGCTGAATAGTGCCGCATAGTACTGAATAGTGCCGCATAGTGCCTATTTTGGCTGTTTTTGGCTATTTTAAGTCCTATTTGGCTGAATTGTGGCCAGAATTTCTCCTAACTCCCAACATGAAAGTTGTAGATCTTTGTCTTGGCTTCAAGAATCTTCATGACTAGCGAGCTCTTCACACCCTAAGTGTATAGTACCTTCTTGTTCTATTTTTCTCTTGTATTTTGGTCCTCATTCCTGATCTAACTCCTATACGTATGCTGGATAACCCTATGTGTGTACTAAGGTACAATCTATGTGAGCATCGATGTGCTATCCTATGTGCTAAGTGTTCCTATGTGATACCTGTCAGTACCTCCAAGAGTCCAGCATTTATATAGCAATTGGTCAGTAGCAATGACGTAGTATTGTTGTGTGTCGCATTACACCAAGAAGGGGGTACATACGTATGACTCTATGAGCCCGTAAGGATCACTTCTTGGGGTACTCGTACAATGTACGACATATAGGGGAGTGAGCATGTGACCACGACATGTGAACTCCGAGAATAACCTAGGGATTAACTAGACAACTAACTTGGTAGATGCATTGGGTGGGAAGAATCTCGAGATCGTGCCATACTAGCCACCCCAGGACCAGTCCTGACGTGTCGGGTTGGCCACCACGGATATGGTTTCACTCGCCTATAGCGGATGGCTATATCCGACTCCTACGAGCTATTTGTTATATGTTTTAGCGCGGTAGCCCTCCGGGGGACCGGTGCATAATCAATGTGCTATATGTCTTATGGTTTGGCTAGCCCTGCTGGTGTAGAAGCATGGAATTTCACAACCAGAAAGCCCATGCGCCAGACACTACATGCGCTAGAACTCAGACGAAGAACTTTACAGCAAAGTCAATAAGTATAGACATTTGAAGAAGGACTTTTCATTTATATAAAAGTCTATTACATGTCTAGAAAAGGTTGTACAAAAGAGAATTCCTACAAAGAAAAGATCCTAAGTCTACAGCCAGCGGCTACCACGCGCCTCCAGATAAGCGCAGCGGCCACCATGCGCCTCCAGTTAGGCGCAGCAGTCATCATGCGCTGCCAGTCACCATGCGCTGTCAGTCAGGCGCAGCAGACATCATGCGCCTCCAACCAGGCGCATCCCACCATATCTTCAGCAGCTCAGTCATGTACATCCAGCTCAGTTGTGTGCATCCCTTCAACAGCCCAGCTATGTGCATCCCTTCAGCCAAAGTCTTCCAGCCAGGCTCACCTGGCCGAGCAGAGCCCAGTTATGTGCCGCTCTTCCAACCAGGCTCGCCTGATAAATGCTTCGACACAAAGCATTTAACCCTCTAGCTGGAACCAAGGAAGAGAAGAGCACCGCAAATGCTGTGGCCAGGGGAGGCTTCGAAAGAGCCTCCAAAGCCGAAGGAAGACCGTGATCGAAACCGCGGCTAAAGGAGCAGCTTTCAACACAATCAAAGTGGGCGACACCCACTTTGAAGGAAGAGAGAGCCTAGCACCGCCATTCCGATCTACGGCTCTTCCGGAATAACGGGAACAAGGCCCGAGCATCCCTATCTTTGGATGCAACAGGCACCTTCCGCCTGCCTCGGAAGCCCTCGACTCCGTCTTTTGGATGTAACAGTCACCTTCAAGAGCATCGAAGACAACACAGCGTCTCATCTTCACCCTCGGGAGCACTTCGTCAACAGAATGCACCCGCATGTTTAAATTCATGTTGGAAGAACGTGAGGGAATGAGAAGCAAATCTTCTCTCCATGCCACTATTTATAGGCCGGGCAGATCAAACCCACGTGCCAAGTGGATGGCCCTCCGAATTCCGTGCAATGAATTTACATTAAATGGATGAACCGGACGCCTCGAATTCAGCCAAACGGCTATTTATGGCACTCGAAGAGCGAGACAGCCGCATCATTAAAAGACATGTCCGATGCGCCAGCCAGACAGCGCATCACACGGACGCGCCCTTCGGCATCAGGCGCATCACACAGACGCGCCCTGCAGTACTCGGCGCATTACAGAGGGTGCGCCCTCACACATCTCCATACCGAGTGGAACGCCAACCGACGCGCCCACTCAGCTGTCCATCGAACATCACCAACATTAAATGCTGAACTGACAGAGTTGGCAGCACGCCTTCCAAAGTTTGAACAGTTGACAGCGTTATTCAGAAAACGAAGCGTCGGCAACGTCAGCATCATCATGACTTTATTTCCACGGCTACTGCCACGTGGCCACTCCACCATCAGCATGCGCCTCTACGGCCATGCGTCCAAATCAGCATGCGTCTTAAAAGCCATGCGCCTCAGACTGCTCTCTGATCCCGAAAGACAGAAGGAAAGTCGCATGCATGCGCCTCAAAAGCCATGCGCCCCAAATGGTTTGTAACTCCTAAAGGTTATGAGCCGCAGCCTCCTCCTGCGCCCAATCCAAGGTGCAGCTCACCAGATCACTTCTCTCCACCAAATCCGAGATCTTCGAACCATGAGTCGACGACACGTGTCTTTTGACTCAACTCATCAAAGATTTCAGTAACGGAAAGATCTTCTCTCTGCTACGTGCCGGCTCACAACAGCAGTATGAAGAGTTCTCCCCCTCGATCAGGGCGCAGCATCCGTGCGCCTCCATCAGCAACCTCCACGTGGCATCCCCACACCGGCGCATCCTGCATGCGCGCATGAGCAGCCAGTCTGCAAAACTATAAATAGAAGGATCATCTCCTTCACACACACAGGGACTCAGAACACACAAGAATCCACAACAGAGAATCACCGAGAGGCAGTTCTAGACACTCAACGTCTTCCTCCTCTCTGCAAGCTCCAGCACCCAGAGCAATCAACACCTTTAGAGAACCGATAACCGTCGTCAGCCGGTCAACGGAGTCAACGCATTACCACTCGCTCCATTGGCACTAAGGACCCAGCTTAAACAAAAGTGTACTCCTAGGACTACATCTAAGTTCTATATTGTATCACTGTTCTGTTTGTATTAAGATTTCAATCAAAACAATTTTAATGGCAAACAAGCTGGCGACTCTGCTGGGGACTTCTTTCTCCTCTACCGAGAAGGTTGTGTCACAGGCCGACGACGTGAAGGTGGGCTCCTCCCACAAGACGCTGGTAGTGCGCCTCAATCAACAGGCGTACGAGGAGTTCATTTCTGAAGGAAGTGCGAGTCCTTCGAAGCGGCTGTCGAAGCCAAAGAAGACCCACACAGTCTGGGTGCGCAAAGTCGACGCCTTGGGCACCACCGTTGAAGGAGATGCGCCCGTCCAGCCTTCCCTTCCTGTTGACGTCCTCAGCAGTCAAGGTGCGCCCGCCGATGCAGCACATCTCTCGGGGAAGCGTGCGGCTGACCACGTTTCCCAGCCATCTTCCTCTCAGGCGAGGAAGATACGTCGACGGAGCAGGGGCACAGCCAATGCCCCGCGCATCACTTCTGATGCGCCACAAAGAGCCTCTGTCTTTGACAGACTCACTCGCTGTAATGGCGAGGAGAATTTGGATGCTGAGTACTATGCGTCCCAGCGGGCTGGTACGAAGAAATCCAAGGCGGCACGGGCCATGCGCCACAAACGTGCTATGCCAGCAGCCGACCAGAGGCACGCGCTTACAATCACGTGCGCTGCCGATGGCAAGCTGTACAAGGTTGACTCAAGTGCTTCTGTACCGACAACGA
The DNA here is from genome assembly GCA_029216955.1 of Iris pallida. Taxonomy (NCBI): domain Eukaryota; kingdom Viridiplantae; phylum Streptophyta; class Magnoliopsida; order Asparagales; family Iridaceae; genus Iris; species Iris pallida. The sequence continues at coordinate 134,890 of JANAVB010043017.1, forward strand.
GTCGATCTTCAAAGTCCTCATCTCGCTTGGGCGCATTCACTGCGTGCACAACCAAGCCGAGAGAGGCAAACTCAGTGGTTTTGAACTCCCGCGCCTCCTCTGGTTGTGCGTTTAAGGTCCGTTCAAGTCACTTCAAATGCTGTGGTTCCCCCACTACTGATCGTGATGCCTGCTTGGTATTAGATCAGGGGGCGCAGCACTCACCCGACCACCCCGGCGCTTGGCCCTGCCATGCGCCTGAGAGGGGTGTGAGGGTAGCACTCTCCTCCAACGACTTGCGCAACGTGATCACTCATAAGCGCCGGTCAGGAGAGTTGACCAACAAGCACGATGCGCCTCTCGCGGGGCACACTTGTGCAGTGGTCACCATCAACTGCTGTTGCAAGACGACAGTACCGCCAAAGCAGTCGGTCTTCCAACGGCTACAATCATCGACACCCCTCCGACATCGCCTTGGGACGAAGGTGTCAGCAGAAGAGGAGCTAAAGGTTGCTTCATGCAACGTGATCTCCAACTCCTCATCTGTCCGGAAGACGACTGCCAATTCCTCGTCTTCATCCAAAAGCCAGCCGAGGAAAACCAAGGCAGCTGTCACGACCTCTGGAGTGTTCGAAGGCACTCGGTCGAGGAAGAAGTTCTTGGAGGAAGCTGGGGGTAGCCAGACCCTTGTCGAGCCTCCTTCCGAAGACGAAGATGTCCAAAGCACAGCTGCGGCGGATCTTCATCAAGGCGAAGATGGCCTCCCTGAAGCCCCTCAAAATGACGATGTCCTCCAGGACACCGCCGGGGGTAGTGCTGGAAACGAAGAGGCCCTTCAAGACAGAGCTGAGGGCAGTCAGGCCCTTGCAGATGCGCCTGTCGAAGACGAACTCCAGAATGTGGCTGGGGGTGGCCAAACACCAGGAGAAGTGACTCCCCCACATGAGAGCGAAGCTGAGAGCGAAGCCTCAACTAATCCATCCACTTTCGACCGTGTCATGACAGTATACATGACCGGGGGTGATCTTGAGACTGATGCGCCGCCACAGGACATTGTCCAGCGCATAGACTCGCTAGAGGGAGGACTCAAAACCCTCTCTGCCTCAATACAAGCGCTGACTCAAGCAGTGTTTGAGATGCGGTCGGCCTTGATCAGGACACCTTCAAATGGTCCCGACCCAGGAGCCAATGGAGAGTCGAGTGTGCCCCTCCAACGGACACCCTCAGACACAGAAGCACCCCGGACGTCGGAGCCCTCAAACGCTCCACTCCAAGTGGTACCTCCTTCCCCGACTCCTAGCTCCACGGAGGACGTGGTCGAAATGATCAAAGATCTGCGGGAGCGCTTCGAGTCCAAGAACAGGCAGGAGGAGCGCCAGAAGATGGGCATTCCCCAGCCTTATCCCCTTGAGTGGAACAAGGTGGTTTATCCCCCAAAGTATAAACCACAAACACTCATGCCGTATGACGGGAAAGACTCTCCACGACGGTACCTGACGTACTTCCAGTCGCAGACAGGGCATCTTCCGAAGGAGGACGCGCTCCTCACCAGCATCTTTGTTGGGGCCCTGAAAGGGGTGGCGTATGACTGGTACTGCAGCCTTTCCAATAATTCCATATCATCCTTCGACGACCTGACACGTCTCTTTCTCGACCGCTTCTACGACGGTGGGAAGGACATGACGATGGCGTCTCTCATTGAGATACGCCAGAAGGACAAGGAAACGGTTCGGGCATTCATCGAACGCTTCCGTCAGGCCTGCTTCAGGCTACCTCCAGGCATGCCAGAGCATGCGCTTCTCTCCGCTTGCAGTATGAACATGCTGCCTGCAGTAAAGCTCTGGCTTAACTCTACTCCCCCTCCCGACTGGAGCTCCCTAATCATCGAAGCTGAAGCTGTAGAGAAGAAGGCGGCCAATGCACGTCTTCTGGGTGTTAGCTTCCCCGCCTTTGACGATAAGGGAAAAAAGTCCGCAATCAACAACTCCGGACGAGAAACAAAGGGGAAACAGGTATTGACTGTTAATGCCTCGAAGGGCGCATCTGCGCCTACTCAAAAGCCTCCACTGGCACCGAGACCCAAGGAGGTTTATTCATTCAATGATGACGACACCCTGCAACTCTTTGAGATACTGAAGCAGGGTGACAAGATCAAGCTTCCGGACCCGAAGCGGCCCGATGAAGTCAGAAAAGTGGACAACCCGAGGTACTGTCACTACGATCAGTTTGTCGGACATCTGACTAAGGACTGCTACGTCCTCAAAAATTACATCCAGCGCATGATCAATGCGGATGTAATCTCCGTCGACTATGAAGAGAAGACGGTGTCAGCTAATGTGGTGTCACTTCAGTTCGGCACCTTGCCGCCGACTACCACACAAGATGGAGTCGTCCCCATTCCTAAGGCGACAATGGAGGTGGTGAACTTGCCACCCACCCGTGACAATGTGAGTGGACTTGTCCCACTCACCACATCTCGAGGAGAGGTCCTCTGGGCTCACCCCGACCTCGTCTCCGAGGTAACTCAACCGGAGGTACGCCCTACCTCCAAAGCAAAAGGCAGGAAGATCAAGTCTTGCCGCACGGTCTCTTCTTCAACGGAAGAGGCGCTTCCTGTGCAGACGCGTGCACAACAGAACTCCCAGCCCGGTGAAGCTGCCGCCGAAGTGGTGCCTCCTGGCACCATCCCTGAGGAGGGTCCATCCAAGCCCTCAGCAGCCAATAAACAAAAGCAAGTGGAGGCCCGTTTCGACAGACCTCTGCGGAAAGAAAATGCTTCGGGGCTAGCCAAGCCCCACAATTTTGACATCCTGGCGCAACTGGCCAGTACTCCTGCACGCTTGTCTTTGTTCGAGCTCCTGCGTCTCTCTAAGGACTCCCGAGAAGCTCTCTGCGAAGCTCTGAAGGATGTCGAATCCTTTTTCAGTCAAGTCAAGCAGCCTGAAGACCTCCCAACTACTTGTGCACACTGTCATTGTGCGGATGAAGTTATCCCAAACATAACCTTCACCCAACAAGACATGCTGCTCAAGCATCACCGACATAACCGACCGTTGTATTACACAGGGTACATCGGTTCGATAAAGGTGAGCAGGATTCAGATCGATCCGGGGTCTTCCCTAAGCATCATTCCAAAGGCGCTGCTATCAAAGCTGGGGATCCCAATGTACCGGTTGGCGCCCTCCAATACTGTAGGATGTGGAAAATTATGACACGCAGTCATTTTCATCCATACGCTTAAAGACAGATGTCAGTTGAAGCCATACGCTCATTCAAAAGCCATACGCTCAGTAAATATTTTATTATTTACTGAAGTGACAGCACATCATATGTTTAAATGAGGAATGAATCTGACACTTCATCTTTCGTGCAAAGACAGCTGTCACGAGAGAAGTAACCGTCGTATAGGTTTTCGAAGAGCCGGTTTTGTCTTTTACGAGAACAACTCAGCAGCCTTCATAAATACAAAAGCCATCATTACTGTCAGTTTTGACAGTCTGTCAGCCGTCAAATCCGCAGTCACGACGCTCGAGAAGATTTTGTCAGTTATGGAAAGCTATGGTGTACCAAAGAAGATTGATGATAGCCACGTGGCCACTTCTCCAGCGAGCGTATGGACCTCACATGACTCCTTCTTCATCCAGTCAAGTGAGCGTATCGACCTCACATGACTCCTTCTTCACACAGTCAAGTGAACGTATGGACCTTACATGATTTCTTGTTAACTAAGCGAGCGTATGACCTCACATGACTCCTTGCCCATAAAGTGAGCGTATGATTTTCCTATGGCACTACGCTGTCCAAGTCAGCGTATAAACTCTCCTTCAACAAGGCAGCGTATTACAACAACCATATCCAGGATTACAGTCAACACACGTTCTCACGTGTCCTGTACCAGTTATCCACTTCTCTAGAAGTTATGCAACGTGGCATCCAGGCCATCAATCTCTCCTGAACATGCTCCACTACTTTCAATCGCACGCTAATGTGTCTCCATCAGAATTCGCCACGCGTCCCTGCAGTTATGCACACGTCAAGTAACTACCTGAGCGTATGCTTAAGGACAGTTATCCTGAACTCTATAAAAAAGAGTTTCTTCATCTTCATCAGAGACTACAGGTCATTTTCAGAGAGAACAGAGAGATTGCCCAGTTGCTGTCCAAGTTCTTCAAAGTTCGAGTTTTCTTCATCGCATCGTCCAAGGGATAAAGTAATCGTCTTCTAGATTAGATTCCTACAGTTGTAATTTTCTCAGATACTAAATAAATAAAGTGAATTTATTTATAGAAAACAAATTGGCGACTCTGCTTGGGAAAGCTGTCTCCTCCAATGAGATAGCAACAACTCAATGCGAAACTTCGTCGATCGGCTTGACGAAGAAGACGATGGTTGTACAATTCGACCAATCGGCTTATGAAGAAATGCTCAAGGCGAAGGAGGGCCGCACTGCTTCCTCCGCTCTTCCTGTTGCCAAGAAGAAGGGACACTCCGTCTATGTCCCTAAGTCTTCTGCAGCAATTCGAGACGCTTCTGTCACTTCTCATGCTGACAAGAACACGTCTTCAACTTCCATGAAGTACACTTCGGCTTCTCGGAACACGGCAACAGTGGTTTCCCTAGTCACGCTGACAAAATTGGTTCTTTAACCAAGTCAGCGTGTACAAGGAAAACCATCTCTGAACATGTCAAGGTCCCTTCTCCCTCTATTCTTACGACAGCAGTCGGCTCTTTAGCCATTGATGACTCTGAGCGTATGGCATTCAAAGGGCAGCGTACGGCAAAGGCAGTGTACAAAAGCCAACATCAGGCAGCGTACGCCGAGCCAAAACCAGTGTATGCTAATAAAAAGGCAGCGTATGACCAGAAGTCCAAACTGAAGTCAGCATATGCTAACAAATACAGTCCTTTGACTGTTTCTGAAAATCAGATTGGGGGTTCTCTTCCACAGAACATACAAATGATTCCCCCTCAACTTGCACATCTTGTGCCAACCAAGGAGAAAGACTCTTTAGTCAACTCCTCTACTCCTAAGGTCTTTACCTCTGGAGTTAATTTGACTAGTACTCTTACTAGATCAAACAATGGAAAACGCCTTTTGGCTAATTCCTCCAAAGATGGATTATTACCGACTCCTAGTCGGAATAATACTCATCTTCCTTCTCTCAAAATTTTTCGGTCTGAGAAAGGCAAATTACAAGTATCCAAGACTGATATCAAAGTCAAATCTCCCACGGATCTTCGTAATAAGCTTAATCAGAATCGGTTCAGTTCCACTGAGACAAGTATATTAGACCCTGATGCAGAATATGCCAAGAACTATGTGGCTCAAATTAATCAGTCTTTATACACTCAGGAACCAAGAAGACAGAAGAACAAAAGACAAGTTTCTACACAGAAACTATCTTCAAATACTTCCCAATTTGTTCCTATAGATCTCCGAGAATATTTGCAAAATAAACAGAGAATTGACACTTCATCTGGCTATGACATTGCCCATATTCGCCATAAAAAGTGTAAACCCCCTAAATTTTTACTATATTTTTTTATTAATTTATTTTGGTATTAATTTTTTATTTTGGTATCGTACCTCGAGTGCGAATGCGTAAAGACGTAAATATGAGATATTTGTTCATTCATATACAAATATTTTATTATTGTTTTTCTTATGAATATAGAATAAATATGTTGTTATACATAGTATAAACAAATATTTTCATAGCAAAAGAACATTTCACGATATTTGCCAAAACCTTTATCTTTTACTTTTATAAAAGATTATTTTATTTCTAGTTCAAATTAATTTAGAAAACTATATTTTATGTAAATACCTTATTTGCATGGATGTACAAATTTTTATTCATATATTTTTGGATTTTTGAAATTATTTATTATTACTATTTTTAGAAAAGATATTTTGAACTTATTGTGGTAATTTAAACTTTGATTAGATTTTATTGATTTAATTTAAATAAGTTTGATTTAAATATGGGAATCATCTATATTTAATTTGGATTTGAAATTATCTAGATTTAATTGAGTTGGATTTGGATTGAATCGGTTTTAAAATAATTTAAATTAAAAGGAAGATTAATTAAGGGGGGTTTTAAATAAATACTAATCCTACTTCTACTAGAAAAACATCTCTATCTATATCCTATCCTAACAAAGCAAACTCCAATTTATTTAAATCAAATCCTATCTAATTTAGGAGATAAATCTAAAATAAATAACTATATAAATCCAATACATCCCCCTTCTATCAGCCATAATTCGAAATTATTTTTAGTCCAATAGAAACTCTAAAATTCGTCATTAGAATTCAGTCCCGCTCTTTAGTAGCAAGAGCAACTTGCAACGACGATATCTCCTAGCTCCGAACTTTGTTTTGCCTCTAGTTTTTTTTAAAAGAAGCGTATCGAGGTAAGCTTTCCAAAAACATATTTTAATAAACAAAATTCATTCTGTAGATTTCTACAAAATTGTTTGAGTATCTAGTATCCCAAAAATAAACGGGTTTCAGTATTTTTGCGATTTTGGGAGATTCCGGAAACGAAAATGCGATCTGTTTAGTTTTTCGGAGAGCTAATACAAAAATCTATGCCATAACCTAACTTTAGAATTTATTAAATAAATATAATAGGTGCAGTATTATTTATAGTTAGATAATAGATTATTTTCAGCATCCGAAGTTGTACCAATACCTTCCTCTTGTGCGCTGCTGTTGATTCGTCGCCATGATATCATCTTACCTCACTCGGACATCAGGCAAGACACCTTGCCATTACTGTTTAAATTCTTGCTCAATATCATGCATATTTTTTTTACTTATTCTAGAAAATATAAATTGTACTTGCAAATTATTATATTTTAGTTGCATATGGCTTAGAGTTAGGGGACCACCTTGCTTTGTGTCGCATTCATTGGCCCGACACTTGTGTATCACGAGTCACGAGTCTCATATAGATCTCGGACGTACGTATCGACTGGCCATCGGTGCGCACATGCCGTGTGATAGACAATAACTGCTAAATAGTTATGGTTGTCTAGAAGACTTAGCGACTTAGCAGTTATTAGGAAATGTCGTGATGTGGATTCAGCACGAGTAGTGCATGGGGAGGGTGGAGATAGTTATTAGGCGCAGGGGCTTTCACACATTTACTTTTCTCTAGCTGCCATTTGTGACTCAGTCGAGAGCTAGTGGCCGTGCATTTATTTACTTTTCTCTAGATGCCACTAGTGCCTCGGTTGAAACACAAATGTGCCGTGCATTTACTTTCCTCTAGCTGCCGTTAGTGACTCACCCAAGAGCTAGTGGCCGTGCATTTATTTTTCACTGGATGCCCTTTAGCTCTCGCTCGAGTGCTAATGGGCCGTGCATTTACTTTTTTTCTAGACGCCACTAGTGCCTTGGTTGAAACGCTAACGTGCCGTGTTTCTAGCTTCGGGAGCCCTTGTGTGGAACGTTGTCTTCAAAATGCATCTTCACATAGAATGGTTAAGGACCTTTATTTGTGTAGTTTTCTGTTGAGCTTTATTTATTCAGTTATTGGCATGATATTATGTGTCTTGTTACGTCCCTCTGAGGACCTGGTTATCTCGCTAGGTGTGTGTTGTTGTCTTTCGCAGGTGCTTTAGCTCTAGCCGTGATCACTGCTATTTCTTCGAGGAGGATTGCACTTGGATCGTCTTCGCTTCGTTCGCCAAATTCATATCTTTTCTTATGTATTTCTTTCCTCACTTGTTGGTAGTGGATTTTTCTCCGCCCAACATATTGTATCAAGACAATTCATAATCATTAGTTGAAATCTTTTATTTTTTTACTTTGTGTGGATGAGATTAGTTATGGTTTTACTGTATTTACAGCTTATGTATCCATACGAGTCCTATGTACTTCGTATGAATACAGCTGGCATGTCTACGTTCCTAGTCCTACGTATTTTGGGACTGGGGCGTTACATGTTTTGTGGTGGCCCATGCAGGTCAGTTTGTCACTTCGGTTACGTAATTGTACCGATGTGAGCCTGCAATATAGGATTAGAATCTAGGAATCTCATCCATACAGCTTGACCTCTTCCCTTGGCTTCAATTTCTGAACTCTTGTTCGACCTCCTTGAACTGCATCTTGCTTGATTTCTTTCTACCGTTGATTCTTATTTTCGTGCTTAGTGTCAACTAGGAAGATGACTACACTAGTATATGCTTATAGGTCAAACACACGGCTAAAATGGTAATATTGGCAATTGGAATACATTTGAGACTCTAATTGAGTTATAAAGGCTTTCTAGTGTGATTTAATAATTAGTAATTGGTAAAGTAGGATATTACCACGGAAAGTTTTAACCTTGAGATTTCTAAATAGTAAACACCAGAGGATTTATAGAATTTCATACTTGGTTTAAGAAAGTGATTGATTTTCAAGATTTGAGATTTATGAATTATTGGATTATAGTTACACATCCTTGCATAAGTATAAAATTGATTTGCTTTTCGACTTGTGATTATGAGTTTTGGGTGACAGATATACATCTTTGAACAAATATAAAATTTATTTAATTTTTGAGTTTTGATGTTTATTATTAATTGTATTATAGTTATACACCTTTGAACAGTTATAAATTTGGTTTGAAAATAATCTTAGCTTTTAAAAATGGCCATAAGAATTATTTAAATTTGAGTTGCACAACTTGTGATTTTCGTGTTTATTAAATTTTGAATTTTAAGTGGAAATAATGATGGTGAATTTTGGTTTAAAATATTTGAAAGTTATGAAAACAATTTTTGAAATTTTTTTATTTTAAATGGTGTCCTATGATTGAGGATTTACAAATCTATTTAGATTTTGGTAAAAAAAGGAGATTGTTACTGATAAGATTATTTGAAAATTTAGTTTAATGTTGGATTGCTAATATCGTAAATTTTGAAATAAAATAAAAATATAGTAATGATGTGATAAGGTTGTTTTGATTGATCAAATAAAGTTACCATTTAAAATTGTTGATTAGGTTGGTATGACTTAGTATGAATAGAAGTTATAATTGATAAGAGCATTGAGCGTAGTTTTTGAGATTGCTTTTAATATGCTAAGAGTTTTATTATGAGTTATTTGGAAATTTTAGAGTGTTAAATATTTGATTGATTGTAAAATTTTTATGGATTCGTAAATTATAAACTCTTGAGTTAAATAGTTGAATTTAAACGTTAATTTTGGAAAAGGTTAGTAGTAACGTGATAAAATTTTGCTTTGAGATTTATGAGAGTGATTTAAATTTTTATGACGAATTTGAACGGTTTGGAGCGAATACAAATTTTGGTGGTTTATTTTTTTTTTTTGAAAATTTAATTTTGAAACTTTTGGAGAAAATTTGAGTTAAAATTTAATGGTAGGCCATCAAGATAGCTCTAATGAGATAGATATTCTCCACATTAATTTCCATGTCACTCATGACCATGATAGTAGTATATACACCAGTGTTGTTAGTCATCTACCAAGCTATGTGACTGTATTTCCACCTTGACTTACTCGACCTCCCTTTAATTCTAGATCTTTTAATTGCAACATTCTAACCCATTTGCAATTTGAATAATGAGCTAATAGTTCCTTAACTGTATTCATCTAGAAGACTATCTTCTCTCTGGAATTGTGTTCCTAAATTATTTTTATGGATTCTTTAATTAATTTCATTTCATGCTTTAACTTGATCTTCTTTATTTTGTGCATTAATTATCATCTCGTGAACTCCAACTTTCTATTTTAAAATTTTTTGTGTCCTTTAGTGTGACTTGGATATTTGGAGCACAACACTAGACTTTTCCATTCAACAAATTTTATATGCAAGACCTAGACTAGCCCACCTTCATGTAGAAATATCATGTGCCACTAAAACACGTCCCCATGTACTTTATTTTTGTGATACGACTTTCAAGTCAAAATGGCTAGCTATAAACCATACCATAATACCATTGTCCTTTTCGACCACAGATAGTGACTCAATCTCGACTCAATTCTTTCGATCCGATATGTGATTTTGTTCTACTTAATTCCTTAAATACTTAACTTTGTGCTTTATCTTGGTTGCTTGACCCATTGTCCCATCACTCTATTAGTTTAACTCTTGTAAGTTGGGTAGAATGGCTTACGACCTAACTATCCTTATGACCATAACCAAGTCTTAGACAAGTAGACCGTAGGATGACTAAAAAGGTATCTAGATCCTTAAGAAGTTCGAAATAATTCTACTCTCTTTCAATAATAATCTCATGTGCCTATATTTTTACCATCTTGACTAATGTTGCTACTATAAACTAGTTTTGCAAGCTTATCCATCTATCGAGCTTGTTCATGACTTATGCTATTGAGCGCGCGCTCACTAACATATTGTCTAATTAGAACCGGTGCATGATGGTCTGATCAACCAAGTGCACTTTGGTTCGCTTTTTACATATCGTTCTAACATGGATGGAGACATAGTTAAACTTGGCCTCTAGAGTCTCATCCACGATTGCCTTGGCAATTCTCTTTTGAACTATTTATGTCGTCTTTAGACCACGAATTCGTATTCGATAATAGCTTCTTCACACTCTTAATAGTCTTTGTCTTTCACTTATTTTGGAATGACAAAACGCTCGTACTTGATATCCCCTTAGTTGTCCCACCATCTATTGCCAAGATAGTTAGCCACCGACCAACCAATGAAACTATATCCCCATCTCGAGTTACTCGTCCTTTCCCTTGACCCTAGATTCATTATCGTGGCCATCATTCACTCCCTAAATTAAATTCGTAATTTATTTCCATAGTTATCGAGATCACGATTTTCTAATGCATGTTTATGTTGAACGTCGTGATTTGATCGATATAACTTTGTACCTTCTCGAACCCCCTACTTATTTTTAATTTCGAGGACGAAATTCTTCTAAGTTGGGTAGGATGTAAACCCCCTAAATTTTTACTATATTTTTTATTAATTTATTTTGGTATTAATTTTTTATTTTGGTATCGTACCTCGAGTGCGAATGCGTAAAGACGTAAATATGAGATATTTGTTCATTCATATACAAATATTTTATTATTGTTTTTCTTATGAATATAGAATAAATATGTTGTTATACATAGTATAAACAAATATTTTCATAGCAAAAGAACATTTCACGATATTTGCCAAAACCTTTATCTTTTACTTTTATAAAAGATTATTTTATTTCTAGTTCAAATTAATTTAGAAAACTATATTTTATGTAAATACCTTATTTGCATGGATGTACAAATTTTTATTCATATATTTTTGGATTTTTGAAATTATTTATTATTACTATTTTTAGAAAAGAAATTTTGAACTTATTGTGGTAATTTAAACTTTAATTAGATTTTATTGATTTAATTTAAATAAGTTTGATTTAAATATGGGAATCATCTATATTTAATTTGGATTTGAAATTATCTAGATTTAATTGAGTTGGATTTGGATTGAATCGGTTTTAAAATAATTTAAATTAAAAGGAAGATTAATTAAGGGGGGTTTTAAATAAATACTAATCCTACTTCTACTAGAAAAACATCTCTATCTATATCCTATCCTAACAAAGCAAACTCCAATTTATTTAAATCAAATCCTATCTAATTTAGGAGATAAATCTAAAATAAATAACTATATAAATCCAATACATCCCCCTTCTATCAGCCATAATTCGAAATTATTTTTAGTCCAATAGAAACTCTAAAATTCGTCATTAGAATTCAGTCCCGCTCTTTAGTAGCAAGAGCAACTTGCAACGACGATATCTCCTAGCTCCGAACTTTGTTTTGCCTCCAGTTTTTTTTAAAAGAAGCGTATCGAGGTAAGCTTTCCAAAAACATATTTTAATAAACAAAATTCATTCTGTAGATTTCTACAAAATTGTTTGAGTATCTAGTATCCCAAAAATAAATGGGTTTCAGTATTTTTGCGATTTTGGGAGATTCCGGAAACGAAAATGCGATCTGTTTAGTTTTTCGGAGAGCTAATACAAAAATCTATGCCATAACCTAACTTTAGAATTTATTAAATAAATATAATAGGTGCAGTATTATTTATAATTAGATAATAGATTATTTTCAGCATCCGAAGTTGTACCAATACCTTCCTCTTGTGCGCTGCTGTTGATTCGTCGCCATGACATCATCTTACCTCACTCGGACATCAGGCAAGACACCTTGCCATTACTGTTTAAATTCTTGCTCAATATCATGCATATTTTTTTTACTTATTCTAGAAAATATAAATTGTACTTGCAAATTATTATATTTTAGTTGCATATGGCTTAGAGTTAGGGGACCACCTTGCTTTGTGTCGCATTCATTGGCCCGACACTTGTGTATCACGAGTCACGAGTCTCATATAGATCTCGGACGTACGTATCGACTGGCCATCGGTGCGCACATGCCGTGTGATAGACAATAACTGCTAAATAGTTATGGTTGTCTAGAAGACTTAGCGACTTAGCAGTTATTAGGAAATGTCGTGATGTGGATTCAGCACGAGTAGTGCATGGGGAGGGTGGAGATAGTTATTAGGTGCAGGGGCTTTCACACATTTACTTTTCTCTAGCTGCCATTTGTGACTCAGTCGAGAGCTAGTGGCCGTGCATTTATTTACTTTTCTCTAGATGCCACTAGTGCCTCGGTTGAAACACAAATGTGTCGTGCATTTACTTTCCTCTAGCTGCCGTTAGTGACTCACCTAAGAGCTAGTGGCCGTGCATTTATTTTTCTCTGGATGCCCTTTAGCTCTCGCTCGAGTGCTAATGGGCCGTGCATTTACTTTTTTTCTAGATGCCACTAGTGCCTTGGTTGAAACGCTAACGTGCCGTGTTTCTAGCTTCGGGAGCCCTTGTGTGGAACGTTGTCTTCAAAATGCATCTTCACATAGAATGGTTAAGGACCTTTATTTGTGTAGTTTTCTGTTGAGCTTTATTTATTCAGTTATTGGCATGATATTATGTGTCTTGTTACGTCCCTCTGAGGACCTGGTTATCTCGCTAGGTGTGTGTTGTTGTCTTTCGCAGGTGCTTTAGCTCTAGCCGTGATCACTGCTATTTCTTCGAGGAGGATTGCACTTGGATCGTCTTCGCTTCGTTCGCCAAATTCATATCTTTTCTTATGTATTTCTTTCCTTACTTGTTGGTAGTGGGTTTTTCTCCGCCCAACATATTGTATCAAGACAATTCATAATCATTAGTTGAAATCTTTTATTTTTTTACTTTGTGTGGATGAGATTAGTTATGGTTTTACTGCATTTACAGCTTATGTATCCATACGAGTCCTATGTACTTCGTATGAATACAGCTGGCATGTCTACGTTCCTAGTCCTACGTATTTTGGGACTGGGGCGTTACAAAAAGCATGGTTGTGACTTCCAACCTCGGGTTGTCATCCAATGTTGTTGTTCACCAAAAAGACAATCTATTTTTGAACGGATTCAATATGAACCAATGTTGGATGAAGATGAACCTCTTTATGCTTCTATCAACATGACTTCCAGAAATATTGGGGGTAGCATACGGTCTGATGCTATATCAGACTCTGAAGATGGTGTTTATCTCGGCACTCGATCCAGGACCGGAGCCTTGACCAGAGCCTCTTCTTCTTCTCATCCAAGTGGTAATCCGGAGATCACAGAAGACTTCCTTGGAGAGTCCAATTTTCCAGTATTGACTCCTGTAAAAAGCCCTGGGAAAGATACTGATTCACACAGTGATGATTCAGAACAGACTGTTTCATCATCTATTCCTCGAATGATTACCACTTACATGGCAGAAAGTGATCATGAACCTTCGACTAGTAATGAGGCTCATGAACAGAGGATTTCTTCTTTAGAACAACAATTACGAGCTTTGGCAGATACATTGAGTGCTATGCACACTCTAATGCAGGCTCAACAACAGACAGCACCACCAGTGGTATTGAATACCCCTGTTGTTCCAAACCCCGAACCTTCTACTATTCCGGGGGTACAATCTAATGTTCCTGTACAAACCACACCAAGTCACTCTGGAGCTGGGGTGGTACATATGCTGCAGTCCCTCCTCCCAATTACACTCTACAAGCCACAACTCCACAATCTTCGGGAGTTGTCTCTGAAGAATTGAAGAATCTCAAAACTCAATTCGAGGCATTCAAACAGAAAGATGGCTTACAAAGGTTAGGCATCAAACAGCCTTATCCGATAGAATGGAAGCAGGTATCGTATCCACCAAAATACAAACCTCCGACCATCTCTTTCTATGATGGGACAACCTCTCCAAGTCAGTTCATTAATCATTTTAAAGTAATGACTGATCAATTGCAACCAAGTGACGCCCTCCTTACTCGGGTGTTCATTGGATGTCTCAAAGGAACGGCTTATGAATGGTATAGAAGTCTCCCTGATGGGTGCATTACCTCATTCGCCGGTTTTAAGCAAATGTTTCTTGAACGATTCTACGAAGGGCTCAATGATATGACCATGTCGGCCCTCATAAGAATCAAATAGAAGAATAATGAGACCACTGAGGAATTCATTGAGAGATTCAGAAGAGAAGCCCTCAAAATGTCTCTTGGAACTCTGATGCTGTTACGATCGACACTTGCAAGTCGAACCTCTTACCAATTATCAGTATGTGGACAGGGTCCACTCAGTTCCAAAATTGGCCTTCTTTCATTGTCAGTGCCAAGGCTGCCGAGGTCAGTGCTGAGACCTTCAAGGGTCTGGGGGTACAAATGGCTCCCAAAGAATCAAATCAGAGTGCTAGCAATAGTACTCGACCCAACAATCGCAAAGGGAAAGAAGCTCTTGAAGTCAATCTCCAAAACAGTAGTCAAGAAGTAAAGACTACCCAAGCTACTTCAGCTCCAACAAATCAACAACAGAGATCTCCTCGGCCGAAAGAAGAATATTCTTTCGATGATGACGATGTTCAGGGTATCTTTGAATGCTTACTCAAAGGTAATAAGATTCAATTGCCAGAAATTAAAAAGCCTGATGAAGCCAATAAGACAGATCATCCAAAATACTGTCCATATCATAGAATGCTGGGTCATACAATCCGGTCTTGCTATGTATTAAAAGGGAAGATTCAAGAGATGATTAAATCAGGAGCTGTGACATTAACATCCAAAGACAAAACAGTCACAGCAAATGTAATTTCAATGCAGTTCGGTGACTTCCCTCCCTTAATGGTGGAAAGTGGGATTGTTCCTATCCCCAAAGCAACTCTCGAAGTTATAAACATCCCACCAGCACAGAATGACGGACTTGTTCCTGTCACAACCAAGAAGGGAGAAATCATGTGGATTCACCCAGACTTAAAGACAGAGTTTGAGACGTCTTCCTTTTCTCCTCGGAAGATTTCCTCATCTAAAAAGAAGCTCGGGAAGACTAAGTCATACAATGTGACTTCTAGTTTCACACCCGATTTTTATCTAACCTCTACTTTCATCTCAGCAGAAAATTCATTCTCTACGAAGATAAAATCTGTACCTCAAATTGAAGATAGGTACAAACCTGCTTTTCATTTATACAGTTCACAATCTCGTGAATTGATGGCGAAAATGGGTTATGATCTAGCCACTGCCCCAGGTTTGAACTCAGGCAAGGGACTCCGAGCACCTTTGGCCATCACCATGAGACATAATCAATCTCGTGTTGGCCTTGGTTTCTGGAATGAAGCTTTCATCAAACATAAAAGAACCAAGAGCAAAATAAAGAATTGCAGCATGGTTTCCATAGACCTTGAACCAGAATCTGAAGTTGAAGTTCATGCTGGAACTCGGTCTGGAAAAGTATATCTGAAAGATTATGCTGAAGTTCCTGAAGAAATTTCTGATGTTCCTCCGGTTACAGCTTCAATTCCAGTCTCTACTGAAGAGCCTTTAAATGTTCCTGTTGAGACAGTTCCTTCTACACCAACAGCAGCTGACAAAGGCAAACAACAAGTCCGCTTCGACAAACCATTGAAGAAGTCATCTCCTACAGGACTTGAAAAGCCTTATAATTTTGATATATTGGCTCAACTAGCCAATACCCCAGCTAAATTATCAATCTTCGAGCTCTTACGCCTCTCTAAAGAGACTCGAGAAACTTTAAGTGAAGCACTGCTGCAAGCAGAAACCTGCTTAACTCTTCTCAAGAAGTTGGAAACAGGACCTGTTTCTCATTGCCATAATGTATTGGAATTTATTCCAAACATTACCTTTACGCAGGACGATATGCTGCTAGAGGATAATCGACATGACCGTCCTTTATATCATACAGGATATATTGATTCTATGAAGGTTGATCGTTTACTGATTGATCCAGGATCCGCTCTCAGTATTATGCCAAAGGCTATGTTAGATGCATTGAAGATACCTGTGCATAGTCTCTCAAGCACTATCACTACCATCTTGGGATTCAATCAAGGAAAAAATGAGCCTTTAGGCAAGATTCGCCTTAAATTTCAAATAGGCGATCTTCGTACTAAGGTTACTTTTTACATCATCGACAATCATGGTTGCTCATACAATGCTCTATTGGGGAGACCTTTCTTGCATGAACATAATGTCGTTCCTTCAACCCTTCATCAGTGCTTCAAATATGTTGATGATAATGGAGAGGTTCAAAAAGAAGTGGCAGATCTTTACCCATTCAAAGGAGTCGAAGCTTACTTCAATGACGCTCGCATGTACAAAGATGAATACTCGAAAGTCTTGCAAGCTATGGATAATGAAGATGAGACATCCAAAGTTGACACTTTTGTTATTCCTGTAAAAGGGCGTATCACTCCTCCGCAGTCTGTTAGATCATCTGAAGAAGTCTCACTGATAATTCCAGTCAGTGGACGTACTACTTCATCATCTGCCCAGGGATCACTGATAATTCCTGTCAGTGGACGCACTACTGCACCATCTTCCCAAGCTTCACAAAGTTCGCTGATCATTCCTGTCAATGGACTCATCACTCCCCCTCCATCTTCTCAGGCTAGATCAGATACTCTAGTCATTCCAGTCAGTGGACGCATTACTTATCCAAGGTCTTCTTTAAGGGAGCTCACCTCTTCTGAGCCTTTTGTTATCGATCTTAATCGAAACAAAAATTCTAACTGTTCTTCTTCCTCCCCCTTTGTCATTAATCTGACTAAGTCTGATAAGGCTCAGCCTTCTGTTGTAAATACAGCATCTAGTATTAATAAAGCATCTCCTTTGCAGTATATTGATGTTTGTGGTTATGTACAAAGTTATTTACAATTGCTAAATAGCTTAGAGCCACTAACTATAGGGGTTGTTCAAGCTCTTCATACAGACATATCATTAGACTCTATACAGAAATCATACTTTGTGGTCCCCAGTCGAAAGAAGGGAGAAAATCCAATATTTTTCTATAAAGGACCTCAGAATCCACCTAACTTGGAAGAAGATGATATAAATGACGATACTGGAAGGTTACAACTGCGTCGCTACAGTCAGCAATCCAAAAATATCATCAAAAATATGGGTTATGACTTTAGAACCAGTCTCAATAATGGAAAAGGAAGAAGAATGCCTGTTCGAATTCCTCCATTAAAATACGGAAGGACAAAATGTGGTTTAGGTTATATTGCTCCTACCCCTTTTGTCAACATAGTCCATGAAGAGTCAAAATTCAATAAAGACGAACAATCTGAAGATGAACGATCTGAGTCTTCTGATTCTCTCTCTTGGGATTCTGACACGAGTGTTGACGATCTTTATCGCTCTATTCTATCCATCAATATGGTCTCTGTTGATGGCCCACAAGAAAATGATGAAGATGAGGATGATTTTGAAATATCACCCGAATCAGAACAATGGGCTCAAAGATTAGATGATCAATGGGAATTCAGGTTCGAGCAGAGGGAACCTCCTACTGAAGATAAACTGATCCAAATTGATGTTGGTGAAGAAGGTTCTCCTAAACCAATATTCATCAGTGAGAGTCTTTCAGAAATAGATAAGTAAGACATGATCAAACTTATTCGTGATTATATCGATGTCTTCGCCTGGAGCTACGAGGATATGCCAGGACTAGATCCGAAGATCGCAATGCACAAACTCAATATCATGCCAAATGCTAAACCGATCAAACAACAACAGTGACGATTTTGTCCAGACATTATGGATGCAATTGAAGCTGAAGTCAACAAGCTTATGGCTTCTGGATTTATTCGAGAGGAACAACATCCTGACTGGGTGGCTAACATTGTTCCTGTCCTTAAAAAGACTGGCAAGATCCGAGTCTGTATAGACTTTCGCGATCTCAACGCAGCTTGTCCCAAAGACGAGTTTCCTCTTCCAATTACTGATGTCATGATCGACAATACATGTGGTTTCGAACGAATGTCATTTATGGATGGGTATTCGGGATACAACCAGATCAAAATGTTTCCAGATGATGAAAAATACACTTCCTTCAGAACGCGGATCGGTACATACTGTTATACAGTGATGCCATTTGGTCTCAAGAATGTAGGAGCAACATATCAGCGAGCAATGAGCACTATATTTCGTGAACATCTCCGAAAAATAGTCGAATGCTATGTTGATGATATTGCAGTCAAAAGTCGACGAAAGGAGGATCATATCCAAGATTTGAAGACTATCTTTGATTTAATGCGTCAGCATCAACTTAAAATGAACCCTACTAAGTCCTTCCTGGGCGTCTCTAGTGGTAAATTTCTCGGCTTCGTCATTACCGCTAAAGGTATACACGTGGATCCCGAGAAGATCAAAGCCATCCAAGAGATGCGTCCTCCACGCACCTTAAAAGAGCTACGAGGATTTCAAGGAAGAATTGCTTATATCAGGAGATTCATTTCCAATTTATCAGGACGCTGCAGACCATTCCACAAACTTCTGAAGAAAGGTGTATCTTTCATCTGGAACGAAGAATGTCAAAAAGCATTTGATGACATCAAACAGTACCTCATGAACCCTCCAGTTTTGGTACCTCCCATCTCGGGAATACCATTTCTTCTATATGTTCGAGCTATGGATCATTCTCTTGGTGCATTACTCGCCCAGAAAAATAAAGATGGTCATGAACAGGCCATTTATTATCTCAATCGCACAATGACAGGCGCTGAACCGCGTTATTCTCCAATCGAGAAAGAATGCCTAGCATTAATGTTTGCTGTTCAGAAAATACGACATTATATTATTGGTCAAACGATTCATGTCATTTCCAGAGTGAATTCCATCAGGATTATGATGAAGAAACCTGGTATTCTCAACTCCAGACTAGTTAATTGGGGAATCTTGTTAGCCCAATATGACATGCATTATATTCCTCAGAAGTCAGTTAAAGGACAGGCTCTTGCTGATTTTCTAGCAGCTCATGCAGTCCCAGAAGATTCTAAATTATATGATGAGATTCCCGATGAAGTTCTAGATTCAAATCTGGTTTCTGAAGAAGTTCCTACCTGGCGTCTATTCTTTGATGGAGCATCTAGAATAGGTCCTAACGGCGATATTATCGCCGGAGTTGGAATTGTTCTTGTATCCCCAGAGGGATTAACTATTCAGAGGGCTTATTCTCTGGATCAATCATGTTCAAATAATGTTGCAGAATACAATGCGTTGCTCATTGGTCTTCAACTCGCTAAACATCTGGATGTTCAATATTTAGAAGTTTATGGAGACTCTAAGCTTATCATCAATCAGATCAGAGGAACGTATGAAGTTCGTCATCAAGATTTGATACCTTATCATCGAATAGCACTCTCTATGGCCTCCTCCTTTGAAGGTTTCTTTATCGAACATGTTCGACGAGCCTATAATGCAGAAGCTGATGCTTTGGCTAATCTTGCTGCTGTATTAGCTATACCAATCAGACGTCAGCAAGTGATAGTGGTTTATAACCGAGAACTATTCTGCGTTGAAAATAATCTGGCTTTGGTTTTTCTCCATAATCCAGACGAAGATTCTCTCAACTTTGATGCTGAATTAAAATTTGACAAAGTGTCCTTGTCTTCTTCCGATTCTACTATGGAATATGTCTTTTCTAACAAAATAGACACCGTAACTGAAGACTGGAGACGTCCGTTTCTGGACTTTGTGTTGTATGACATACTTTCTGATAACCCGAGTGAAGCAGCATCTATCCGGCGCCGGTCTCTCCGATTCTATTATAATCATACTACGAAGACACTATATCGTCGAGCCTATGACGGTCTTCTCCTTCGATGCATCGCTGGTGAAGAAGCACAACAGATAATCCGTGAAGCACATGATGGCGTCTGCGGAGCTCATCAACCAGGTCCTAAACTTCAAGATCGTATCCGACGTATGGGTTATTATTGGCCCACGATGGTAGCTGATACCATTCAATATGCTCGAAAATGTAAAGCCTGTCAAATTCATGCAGACTTTATCCATCAACCATCGGAGTTCTTACACCCAACAGCGGCATCATGGCCCTTTGAAGCTTGGGGCATGGACGTCATCGGTCCTATCAATCCACCATCATCAAAAGGACATCAGTTTATTCTAGCAATAACTGATTACTTTTCTAAATGGGCTGAAGCAATCCCGTTATCTGAAGTCAAGACTTCTAATGTTATCAACTTTGTCAAACATCATGTCATCTATCGATTTGGTGTTCCTCGGCGTATTATCCATGATAATGGACCACAGTTCGTCAGCCATAAATTTACTCGATTCTGTGATGATCATCGGATTAATAATCTGGCTTCTACAACATATAATCCAGCAGCCAATGGACTAGCAGAGGCTTTCAACAAAACAATCATTAAACTCTTGAAAATTTCGTTTCTTCCAATAAACGTAACTGGAGTGAGAAGCTTGGTGAATGTTTATGGGCTTATCGTACTACAGTTCGCAATGCGACCGGATGTACACCTTTCTCTTTGGTATATGGGTGTGAAGCTGTTCTTCCCTTAGAGATTCAAATTCCTTCTTTAAGGATAGCAATCGCTAATGAACTCACTACAGAGAACAATGATCGTCTTCGACTTCAAGAGTTGGAAGCTCTAGATGAAAAACGATTGTATGCGCAACAAAATATCGAGCTATATCAAGCCCGAATCTCAAAAGCTTTTAATCGAAAAGTCAAAGTCAGAACATATCAAAAGGGAGAATTGGTCCTTACTGTCAGACGTCCGATGACCATGACACATATGAGCAAAGGCAAATTTGACGCGAAATGGGAAGGCCCATTCGTAGTAAACAAAGTCTTCTCTAATGGAGCATATCAGCTTGCCTCTATGGACGGGAAAGTCACGATGATGCCTATCAATGGCAAATTCTTAAAGAAATATTATGTATAAATAATATTTTTATTACTCCCCAGCAAATGTAAAATCAAAAATTTATTCTTCTCTACAAAAGCTATTTCGATATCATTATCCCCAGCGGAAACTGATATTCTACCATGTATCATTTTCCCAGAGAATTTGATATTTTGTCTTATTAGATTCCCAGTGGATTTAATAAAGATCTTGTATAAGAAAATCATGTTCATATCACCTCTGAATTTTCTATCTCAATATATCATATTTATGAAAATGATATTTAGTCTTTCTGATTTCTGAGTCAAAAGATCAATGAATAAAGGCAAAAAAAATATAAAGTGGGAAGGATATATCGCAAACAAAGTTTCCTTAAACGGAGTTTATTTGAGACAAATTCTTCAAGAAAAAGAGTACATCATCATGGAAGATCACTGTAATCCCTTTCATATTTGGGACGAGGACCACATACATAATCAGCAAAAGAATTGAGTACATCTTTTCCTGACCGCACCAAGAACTGACACGCAGCCAGCCTCATTGCTTCTTCTTCTTCGGTTTCTCCTTGTTCGACCAAGAAATCCAAGATATCTTTCGGCAGCTTGGGAGCAGACGAGCTTTCGCCCGTCTCCTTCTTTTGGGGAGTCGAATGCTCTTTAGCATTTTCATCAACTTTGGGGGCGACTTCAGCCTTCTTTATATTCTCTTCAGAAGACATTGTGGATAAAATACGATCCTTCTATTCAAATATATGCTCTATTTATAGGCATATGGTTACAAGGATCGAAGGGACGTATTCTTTCCCGATATTCAGTTCATCCATTCATTTCTCTCACATTCATCCGACGTTTCACATGTTCATTAATACTTGACGGTTCATCCGTTCATTTATTACATTCACTCGACAGTTCATCTGTTCATCATTTCCTAACGGTTCGTCCGTTCATAATCTTCTATCAATTCATTAAGTGGGGATTCGTTATTGATCACGTTTTCATAACCTCTGAATCAATTTCGAATCTACTTACTCATTTGTCATGTTTTGACCTCTGCATAGACATCAATCTATTTTCTTTCGAGTTCCTATATATTATCATGTCCATAATACCTCTGATAATATCATATACTCTAAAACAGAAAAGATGATTTTTATTATCTATCATGTCCACAATTCACCCACAAATACAAATCATTGAGCGAAGAAGAATTGTCATTTCCATTCCCATTTTCATAAAAAGTCTATTACATTTCTTAGACTTTCCTACAAATCATAATGGAAATCTATTACAAATCTTGGATTTTCATTCTATGTACAACTGAGATCTATTTATTCTTGGATCTTCTCTGGCAATTTCGTTGTTTGTGGCAATTCCTGGGTGTCCAGCAGGAATCAAACTCTGGTCTTATCTCTCAGACGAGAGGAGAATCACAGAGTATGGCAACACGATGGCGTGTTGCTGCCAATACAGCGCGTGGAGGAACGGCGGCACCTCAAGCAGATAGGAATGTATCCAAACCTTGGGATACAATTCCTAGTTCTGCCGTGAAAGGAACTCTACTACCCGATTTCTCGGGGTAGAGTTGACTCCACCATCCAACTCTCGTGTATAAAGGCTCTTCCTACCATCTGAGGAAGACCCTTCTATCACACGAAGAGTTCTGAGTTGTCTGATATACGCGTCAAAAGCGTATGAGCTCCCTGATGTAGATGTCAGAAGAACATTGTCCACAGCATCCATATCACCAATGCCAGTTCTGAAGAAGGTTTTCAGCCAAAATTCTGCAAGAAATAGTAAAGAAAAATCAGTTAACAGAAACTGGCCAAGCAAAGACAGATGCATTCTATTCATTTCGGGAAGATGAATTTGTCCTTAGCAAACAAAAATTTCGATGCGTGTATATTGAACTTACCGCTGAGTTTGCTGCTAAGGATTGACAGATCCATGTCTGGTAGCGTGCACAGAGATTTGACATCAGACAACATGGCTTTCCTATTTTCTTCTCATAGAAAAATTCATTCTCAGAAGAGAGGAAGAAGAATGGGAAGATGAGTTTGCGTGGAGTTCATCCATCTATTTAAAGTATGGAGCATGAACCTATTCTTGGAAAGGATCCGCATGAATAGCGCTCGTAAACATGGAATGAATGACACGTGTACTTTGGAAACCAGCACAGCCTTGGAAATATTCAAAGAATGCTTTCCAAAACGTTGGAAGATAGCGTAACTTACGGGCTATTTATTGGTGCACGCTATTCATTGGTGTACGTTATTTAACGTAAATCACAATGTTAAAGGACAGCGTAATTTATAGCGTAACATACGCTGATATACGCTATTCAGTGGAATTCACAAAACATTGGAAAATAGCGTAATATACGCTATTTCATTGGCATACGCTATCTAGCGTAACTTACAACTTGGAAGACGGCGTATTCGACAGTTATTCATCGGTGCATGTTAGTTTTCAACACAGAAAATTCTTGAATATTCATTTTCATTAAAGGCACTGATGGCCCTACAAAACAAAAAGAGAGAGGGAAAGAAAGGGGTGCAACAAAGTCACGCTCTATTTTCCAGAGCGACTAAGCTTGACGCCTAGCTCTTCTACGCTTTGGACCCCCATGCGGTGTAACAGAGCAACGAACATTTTACGCTTCTCTGCGAGGCTCTGCCCATCAGAAGAAGAGGAGCCGTCCAGACCAAAGTAGCCCAAGAAAATCTTGGCTAAATGCATAGGGTCGTCCTTGAGCTCGATGACGACAGGTTCGGGTTCTTGGCCCCCAAAAGTGAGGTCACCATGGGAACAGAATCCCAACTTATGTGCTTCTTCTTCAGCAGCTTCCTTTGGAGTCATGGTTGCAAAAGATGAAAGCCAAAAATTGAATTCTCTCGGTTTATATAATAGAGCTTGCTGGCTGTTCATATTCTTCTATCAGATTCAATCAATCTCAAAAAATGAAGAGTCATCATGACATTTAATGAACTCATGCCAGCGTGTCAGGACTCATTCCCACTTTCTGTTCAAAGTAATTTCGAACTTTTGAAACTCATAAAGTTCAAAAAACTTTGAAGGGGGTCTTGTAGGATGTGGAAAATTATGACACGCTGTCATTTTCATCCATACGCTTAAAGACAGATGTCAGTTGAAGCCATACGCTCATTCAAAAGCCATACGCTCAGTAAATATTTTATTATTTACTGAAGTGACAGCACAGCATATGTTTAAATGAGGAATGAATCTGACACTTCATCTTTCGTGCAAAGACAGCTGTCACGAGAAAAGTAACCGTCGTATAGGTTTTCGAAGAGCCGGTGTTGTCTTTTACGAGAACAACTCAGCAGCCTTCATAAATACAAAAGCCATCATTACTGTCAGTTTTGACAGTCTGTCAGCCGTCAAATCCGCAGTCACGACGCTCGAGAAGATTTTGTCAGTTATGGGAAGCTATGGTGTACCAAAGAAGATTGATGATAGACACGTGGCCACTTCTCCAGCGAGCGTATGGACCTCACATGACTCCTTCTTCATCCAGTCAAGTGAGCGTGTCGACCTCACATGACTCCTTCTTCACACAGTCAAGTGAGCGTATGGACCTTACATGATTTCTTGTTAACTAAGCGAGCATATGACCTCACATGACTCCTTGCCCATAAAGTGAGCGTATGATTTTCCTATGGCACTACGCTGTCCAAGTCAGCGTATAAACTCTCCTTCAACAAGGCAGCGTATTACAGCAACCATATCCAGGATTACAGTCAACACACGTTCTCACGTGTCCTGTACCAGTTATCCACTTCTCTAGAAGTTATGCAACGTGGCATCCAGGCCATCAATCTCTCCTGAACATGCTCCACTACTTTCAACCGTACGCTAATGTGTCTCCATCAGAATTCGCCACGCGTCCCTGCAGTTATGCACACGTCAAGTAACTACCTGAGCGTATGCTTAAGGACAGTTATCCTGAACTCTATAAAAAAGAGTTTCTTCATCTTCATCAGAGACTACAGGTCATTTTCAGAGAGAACAGAGAGATTGCCCAGTTGCTGTCCAAGTTCTTCAAAGTTCGAGTTTTCTTCATCGCATCGTCCAAGGGATAAAGTAATCGTCTTCTAGATTAGATTCCTACAGTTGTAATTTTCTCAGATACAAAATAAATAAAGTGAATTTATTTATGGAAAACAAATACGACCATCAGTGGCTTCAACGCTAGCAAGAGCGAGCCACTGGGCAAGATCCGGCTGAAATGTCACATCGGCAGCCTCAAAACTGAGGTGACTTGTTATGTGGTGGATGCCGAGGTCAACTACAACATCTTACTCGGACGACCATGGTTACATGAGTACATGGTGGTGCCCTCCACGCTCCACCAATGCATGAAATATGTATCCACCAACGGCGTCATCCGGACGGAGTTTGCAGATATCGACCCCTTCAAAGGGATTGAGGCCTATTTCACCGATTCCGACTTGTACAAGCCCATTGACGAGGAGGAAGCCAATGACGCTGATGATGAGGCAGAGACGGCAACAGAGCCGGACATGGAGCCTGAGACGACTCCCGACGCCCCTTGAAAATCCGTCTGAAGGGGAAACCACCCCAGAAGGCGCCTTCAATGAGCATCAAGCTATCAGAAAAAGCGCCGGCTCGCGAAGCTCCCCTGAAGATACGCCTCAAGGGAAAGCCACCTCAAACAGCGGCTCCCCTGGTGGTAAAATTACAAAGGAAGGCGCCACTCATCGGAGGCGCAACCGAGGCACCTCTCAAGGTGCGTCTTAAAGGCAAGCCGCCGCAGTCATCCAAGATGCCGGAGAGGGCTCACATAACCCTCTCAGACCCTAAAGTCAGAGCGGTGGAGGACTCTCCTGATCCGGCCCCAGTGCTTACAGATGAGGAGCTTGGCGAATATATCTTCGCTGATGTAGACGCACCCTCCTTCGACAATGTAATCCCATGGGACAAAATCTCGTACTTTATCAATAATAGAGTGTCTTTCAATTATTCTTGTCTTCCACACTGGAATGCCATGTATACATTAGACAACGCTCTACGGTCGTTGTAAACACAAGTAACAACCGTCTACCATAATCAAATAGTCCCGTCTCAAGGAGTCTTCATAGTCCCTCCACGGAGCCGAGGCCAAGGCACCATCATCTCGGGCAAAATCGAGCGTCGTCGGGACCTCCCGTTAATCGAGCCCGAACCTGATACCGGCAGAGTACAAGTCTATCGGTACACAGATGCGGCTAAGCACATCATCCAAAAGATGGGCTACGACCTGAAAAGCAACAAAGGCTTAAACTACGGCAAGGGTCGACATCTCCCTGTCCGGCTTTCGATGCCCAATGGAAAGCCACAGGATTACTATAATCGGACTCGACGGGGGTTAGGCTATGTCACGCCGCCATCAACTCCAGAGAGTTCAGACGCAGAAGACATAGAACATTCCCACTCGTCTGAGGCATCGACGTGGGATTCCGATACCAGTATCGGATCAGTCTTCAGGAAAGTGCTGTCAGCTAACATGACATCGGCGCAACCTCAGAAAGATGAAGGCGAAAACCAACCGCCGGAACCCTTCGAAGAGGAACCCTGGGCTCAGCGCCTAGGAGAACAATGGGAGTCTCGTTTTGAGTTACGAGAACCTCCCACCGAAGACGAAGTCGAGCAGATCGACCTCGGGGATGGGTCTTCTTCTAAACCCATCTTCATCAGCAAAAGCTTGGAAGGAGAAGACCGAGAATCTTTAGTCCAACTGGCTAAAGAGTATATTGACGTCTTCGCCTGGAGCTACGAAGACATGCCGGGTCTCGATCCACAGATCGCGATACATAGGTTGAACATCTTACCAGATGCCAAACCTATCAAACAACAACAGCGACGCTTCTGCCCGGACATCATGAATGCCATCGATCAGGAGGTGGACAAGCTCTTGACCAGTGGCTTCATCCGTGAGGAACAACACCCGGACTGGGTAGCCAATGTCGTCCCTGTCACCAAGAAGAACGGGAAGATACGAGTCTGTATCGACTTCAGGGATCTCAACTCTGCTTGCCCGAAGGATGAATTCCCGCTCCTAATCACCGATGTAATGATCGACAACACATGTGGCTTTGAACGCATGTCCTTCATGGACGGGTATTCAGGCTACAATCAAATCAAGATGTTCTCCGATGACGCGAAATACACGTCATTCAGGACTCCGAAAGGTGTTTTCTGCTACACAGTAATGCCCTTCGGCTTGAAGAATGCCGGTGCAACATACCAACGAGCGATGAGTACTATCTTCCGTCAACATCTTCGCAAGACAGTTGAGTGCTATGTTGATGACATCGCAGTCAAGAGCCGCCTCAAAAGAGATCACCTACAGGACCTGAGGACGGTCTTTGATCTCATGCGGGCACATCAACTCAAAATGAACCCCGCTAAATCCTTCCTGGGGGTTTCTAGCGGCAAATTCTTGGGCTTTGTCATCACGGCAAAAGGCATTCATGTCGATCCCGAGAAGACTAAAGCCATCCTCAACATGGACCCTCCGAAGAACCTTCGAGAACTTCGGGGCTTACAGGGACGTCTGGCATACATCCGGAGGTTCATAGCAAACCTCTCCGGTAAATGTCAACCCTTTACTCAGCTCATGAAGAAGGGAGTCTCTTACGTCTGGACAGAGGAGTGCCAAAAGGCTTTCGACGACATCAAGGCTTACTTGACAAGCCCGCCAGTCCTAGTGGCACCTGTCGCCGGCAAACCATTCCTCCTTTACGTCCGTGCCATGGATCATTCCCTCGGCGCTTTACTGGCTCAAAACAGCGATGCAGGCTACGAGCAAGCAATCTACTACCTCAGTCGAACACTCATCGGGGCCGAACACCGGTACAACCCCGTTGAAAAGGAGTGCTTGGCTTTGGTGTTTGCCATTCAGAAGACTCGTCATTACGTCTCGGGCCAGACAATTCACGTCATCTCCCGAGTCAATCCACTCAGAGTTCTCATGACGAAGCCAGGGTCATTAAACTCCCGGCTGGCTACATGGGCGATCCTACTAACGCCATACAACATGGTGTTTGTCCTACAGAAGGCGGTCAAGGGTCAGGCTCTGGCTGACTTTTTAGCTGCACACCCCATCCCAGAATCTTCAAAACTCTATGAAGACATCCCGGATGAAGTCCAAGAATCAAACGTCACTGAAGGAAGTCCCGTTTGGCGGATGTTCTTCGATGGCGCTTCAAGAACGGGCCCCAACGGCTAAATCATCGCAGGAGTGGGGGTAGTCTTGATCTCCCCCGATCAGCTGGTCATCCAGCGCGCATACTCTCTTTCGAAGCCGTGCTCCAACAATGTTGCTGAGTACAACGCACTCGTCATGGGACTCCAGCTAGCACAACAGCTGGGGGTGGATCATTTGGAAGCCTACGGCGACTCGAAACTCGTCGTAAACCAAATTCGGGGGCAATACGAAGTTCGCCATGAAGATTTGATCCCTTACCATGAAGTTGCGTTGAACATCATTTTAACCTTCACTGGGTTCTTCATCGAACATGTACCCCGTCTACAAAACTTGGAAGCTGACGCTCTGGCTGGCCTCGCAGCCTCATTGGTCGCGCCCCTTGGGACTCAACACTATGTCACGGTAACTGGTCGAGACTTGATTTGTCCCAGAAACAACCTATGTTTGCAGATGGCTCACGCCGTGCCAACAAACACCGATGTTAATATCCGAGACTGGAGATTCCCGTTCATCGACTTCGCCATCTACGGAATCCTTCCGGAAGACCCGAAGGAAGCCGTCTCAGTCAGGAGACGCTCTCTTCGATTCTACTACGATACAGCCACTAAAACGCTGTACCGACGCTCCTTCGACGGGCTTCTCCTTCGATGCCTGTCTAACGAAGAAGCGGCCGAAGCTCTTCGAGAAGCTCATGACGGAACTTGCGGAGCTCACCAACCAGGTCCTAAGTTGCAAGATCGACTGCGACGTATGGGCTACTACTGGCCAACCATGGTCGCCGACGCAGTAGAATATGCTAAGAAGTGCCATGCATGCCAACTTCATGCAGACTTCATACATACACCGTCTGAACCTCTACATCCTACAGTCGCCTCCTGGCCATTCGAAGCCTGGGGCATGGACATTATAGGACCAATCACCCCTCCTTCATCAAGAGGACATCGTTTCATCCTGGCCATCACCGATTACTTCTCCAAATGGGCGGAAGCAGTCCCACTAGCGGAAGTAAAAAGCTCCAGGGTGGTCAGCATTATCAAACACCATGTCATTTACCGTTTCGGAGTACCCAGGTGAATCATTCATGACAATGGTCCCCAGTTCATCAGCCACATTTTCAGCAGGTTCTGTGACAAGAATCACATTCAAAATGTGGCCTCAACCGCCTACAATCCGGCAGCAAACGGATTGGCCGAGGCGTTCAACAAAACTATCGTCAGGCTACTCAAAAAGGTCGTGTCATCCAACAAACACGACTGGGACGAAAAGCTTGGCGAATGCCTTTGGGCCTAACGCACAACGGTACGGACCCCAACAGGCAACACTCCATTCTCCCTGGTCTACGGGAGCGAAGCAGTACTGCCTCTCGAGATACAAATACCCTCGCTCCGCGTGGCAATCACAAACGATCTCACAAAAGAAGACAATCAACGTCGTCGTCTGCGGGAACTGTAGGCACTTGACGAAAAGCGTCTCCTAGCTCAACAACGCATCGAACTTTACCAAGCCCGCATATCACAGGCTTTCAACAAGAAGGTCAAGCAAAGAACTTTCCAAGTTGGCGACCTGGTTTTAGCAGTCAGAAGGCCAATGGTGTTAACTCACAAGACACCAGGGAAGTTCGAGCCCAAATGGGAAGGACCCTTCATCATTGAGACAGTATATTCAAACGGTGCTTACCGCCTCGCCAAACCCAATGGAGACTTGTTCATGATGCCCATCAACGGCAAGTTCCTAAAGAAGTACTATTCTTGACATCCTCCAAGACATGTATTTCCCCAAACAACCTCTTTTCACAAAATCAAACGCTTTCGGAACCCAGCTGTTCCGTGGCATCCTTCCGTAGAAAGATAACCACGTCCATATTACCTCTGAGTTGTCTCTCTACATCCTACAAAGCGGAACCTTACATTTTGTGAGCTTACGCTATCCTTCATGTTTACCACGTCCACATTACCTCTGAGTAAACATCCCATACAAACAACTCCTGTGTTGTCGTACATTGATCGCAGAACTTCCACGTCCACATTACCTCTGAGTTGTTCAGCGTATCCCCCAGGATCATTCCTACCACGTCCATAAATACCTCTGAGTAGGAAGATTCTATCATTTGAACCTAATGATTGCCATGTCCATATTACCTCTGAGCAAACATGTTGGTTCCTTCAAACTTATTATCTGTACCTAAAAACCAAGGTGCGCAAAAGATAATAGGTCCACATAAATCATCAAGTTCATTAGATCAAAAAATGAACACATCACACAAAAAAAAAGATAGTGTATTTCTTTATTTTTCAAAGAAGGGAGTACAGAAATACGCTATTTCCCCAGCAAGAGTTACAAAAATACATAAAAAGAAGAGAAGCTACAGTCCCCGATCCTCTCCAGGGTGGGATGAGAGCTCTCTGACTCGACGTCTCAGGTCGGCAGTACGAGTTTCCACAGTCGCCTGGACTCGCAGCTCGGCTTCTTGACGCATTAATCCGACAGCCTCAGCAGAAGTTTTACTCTCATACTTCTCATCAAGCTATCGTCGCTGCTGAGCCAAAGCAAGGGTCCGCTGAGTAAGAGTCGCTTCCTCCTGCTTGAATGCCACGTGTTCAGCCAGGACACGATCAGCTTCTAGTTGAAGTTAGGCCCGCTGGTCTTCAAGACGGCGCATCTGAGCATCAACCTCTGCGATGTTAGCGTCCACCGCAGCCCGCTTCTCCGTCGTCTTCTCCATAGATTGAGACAACTGCTCCGCCGCAGCCTCAGTCCCAGCCACTTCACGCTCCCAACTGCTCACATCGGCTCGATGGAAAGCCTCGATTTCAGCCATCAACTTCTCTATCTCTGTATCTATCAAGACAGAGAGGTCATTTCGTTGGATGCGCTGCAGTTCCGCGAGCCGCTCGTCCAGCTCAATCACTGAAACCTCCAGAATTTCGGCCATATGGTCATGGCCTTGGTGAACGCGGATCAGCTCGATACAAGGCATTGCCAAAGCTTTTGCTGTCGTAAAGCTCCCCTTGGCATCCATCACTGCAGATACACCTTTCTCCAGCATTTTGTACACTTCCTCGACGAGGAACTTCACATACTCGTCGGCATCCGCCAGCACCTGCGGCGTCATAACAGGAGTTGGAGGAGCTACTACAATTTGTGGACCGGAGGAAGATCCGCCAACCTTGATCTGAGAGGTTTCAACCTCGGCAGCAATAGGCTCTTCATCAACAGGGCCCAGACTGCTAGCCCGAGGAGCCGAAGGAACGGAAGGAGCCGGCACATGCGTCGTGATAGTACCCCAAGTGGAAGAAGCAACAGAGGGTTCCACACCCTTACCCTTCTCAAGCCCGGAGAAATCACCGACGTCAACGGCCATCTCTTCTACCCCCGACGTTCTATCAGCATCAGCTACCTTCACCGGCAAAACGGGAAGATCAACATTTATCTCCTGGCCAGCCCCAGGAGATAAGACCGGCAGAAGGGTCTCATTCTTCTCAAGTCCCTCTACAGGGACAGAATCTGTCGCTACCGCCTGATCGGTAGCCATCTCTATGTCCATGGTTGAAGCCAAGGAAGGATTTGGCAATGATTCAGCCGACCTCCCTTCATCATGACCAGGAGGGGAATCAACCCTCTCCTCTATCCTCACTGCTTCTGCTACCCCCGCAACGGACCCTTGCAACGCTGGAGGGACGTCACCAGAAGGCGACGAACTCCAATCCACTTCATCATCAGGATGCCTCGAGTCTGTACGACCCTCAGCGTCCAAGGCCTCCACGGCAGATGGTACTATCCCAGAAGTTGTTGCGACTTCAAAGTCAGGAGATACTAAAACCTCCGCGGGAACATCTTCGGGACCCTCCTTCACAGGAGACATCATCATTGGTGGAATGCGCTCCTCAGAAGAGCCTGCCACCTCCTGCGGCTTACTGGTGCCCGGTTTCGAAGCACGAGACTTCTTCTTCAATCCCTACAAGAAGAAGAACATAAGTCGCCACAATGACATAAAAAACTGGAATTATGAAACACTCCTTACCTCAGCGGGAGCCGATCCCGTTGGCGTTACAAGTGGCACTTCCGTAATCTTCGGGGTCGACGTCCTTCTCGATCTTTTCGGTACAGAAGAACCAGCTTCTGGGTCAGCCCGCCTTCATCGACAGACTCCTTCGCTTTCTCCTTTCCCTTGCCGGCAGCACCGCGAGGAGTCTTGGGAGCCATTCTCTCGAGGAAGGAGAAGTTAGGGTTTTGAAGAAGAAACTCTAAAGCAGAGGCACAGAGAAGAAGAACCCTTTCCCTCTCCAACTCTTACCTATTTATAGGGCTTGGTCGCACGCGTGAACAGATGACGTGTGATCTCAGCCGTCGCCTCGGATTCTGTGCAGGGATAGCAGCAAATAAAACCAAAAGATCATCATTTTTTTGGGTTACCGAGGCACCATCATCATTAACTGAGAAGAGCATGCGCCGAACAGGCATGCGCCCAGAAATCATGCGCCCTGACCTCCATGCTTCTTATTCAAAGTATTCCAAAACTTATTCAAAAGTTTTGAAAACTTTGAAGGGGGTCTTGTAGAAGCATGGAATTTTACAACCAGAAAGCCCATGCACCAGACACTACATGCGCTAGAACTCAGACGAAGAACTTCACAGCAAAGTCAATAAGTATAGACATTTGAAGAAGGACTTTTCATTTATATAAAAGTCTATTACATGTCTAGAAAAGGTTATACAAAGGAGAATTCCTACAAAGGAAAGATCCTAAGTCTACAGCCAGCGGCTACCACGCGCCTCCAGATAAGCGCAGCGGCCACCATGCGCCTCCAGTTAGGCGCAACAGTCATCATGCGCTGCCAGTCACCATGCGCTATCAGTCAGGCGCAGCAGACATCATGCGCCTCCAACCAGGCGCATTCCACCATATCTTCAGCAGCTCAGTCATGTACATCCAGCTCAGTTGTGTGCATCCCTTCAACAGCCCAGCTATGTGCATCCCTTCAGCCAAAGTCTTCCAGCCAGGCTCACCTGGCCGAGCAGAGCCCAGTTATGTGCCGCTCTTCCAACCAGGCTCGCCTGATAAATGCTTCGACACAAAGCATTTAACCCTCTAGCTGGAACCAAGGAAGAGAAGAGCACCGCAAATGCTGTGGCCAGGGGAGGCTTCGAAAGAGCCTCCAAAGCCGAAGGAAGACCGTGATCGAAACCGCGGCTAAAGGAGCAGCTTTCAACACAATCAAAGTGGGCGATATCCACTTTGAAGGAAGAGAGAGCCTAGCACCGCCATTCTGATCTACGGCTCTTTCGGAATAACGGGGACAAGGCCCGAGCATCCCTATCTTTGGATGCAACAGGCACCTTCCGCCTGCCTCGGAAGCCCTCGACTCCGTCTTTTGGATGTAACAGTCACCTTCAAGAGCATCGAAGACAACACAGCGTCTCATCTTCACCCTCGGGAGCACTTCGTCAATAGAATGCACCCGCATGTTCAAGTTTATGTTGGAAGAACGTGAGGGAATGAGAAGCAAATCTTCTCTCCATGTCACTATTTATAGGCCGGGCAGATCAAACCCACGCGCCAAGTGGATGGCCCTCCGAATTCCGTACAATGAATTTACATTAAATGGATGAACCGGACGCCTCGAATTCAGCCAAACGACTATTTATGGCACTCGAAGAGCGAGACAGCCGTATCATTAAAAGACATGTCCGATGCGCCAGCCAGACAGCGCATCACACGGACGCGCCCTTCGGCATCAGGCGCAT
The DNA here is from genome assembly GCA_029216955.1 of Iris pallida. Lineage (NCBI taxonomy): Eukaryota > Viridiplantae > Streptophyta > Magnoliopsida > Asparagales > Iridaceae > Iris > Iris pallida. The sequence goes on from JANAVB010043017.1 coordinate 169,096, forward strand.
CACACAGACGCGCCCTGCAGTACTCGGCGTATTACAGAGGGTGCGCCCTCACACATCTCCATACCGAGTGGAATGCCAACCGACGCGCCCACTCAGCTGTCCATCGAACGTCACCAACATTAAATGCTGAACTGACAGAGTTGGCAGCACGCCTCCCAAAGTTTGAACAGTTGACAACGTTATTCAGAAAACGAAGCGTCGGCAACGTCAGCATCATTATGACTTTATTTCCACGGCTACTGCCACGTGGCCACTCCATCATCAGCATGCGCCTCTACTGCTATGCATCTAAATCAGCATGCGCCTCAAAAGCCATGCGCCTCAGACTGCTCTCTGATCCCGAAAGACAGAAGGAAAGTTGCCTGCATACGCCTCAAAAGCCATGCGCCCCAAATGGTTTGTAACTCCTAAAGGTTATGAGCCGCAGCCTCCTCCTGCGCCCAATCCAAGGCGCAGCTCACCAGATCACTTCTTTCCACCAAATCCGAGATCTTCGAACCAAGAGTCGACGACACGTGTCTTTTGACTCAACTCATCCATGATTTTAGTAACGGAAAGATCTTCTCTCTGCTACGTGTCGGCTCACAACAGCAGTATGAAGAGTTCTTCCCCTCGATCAGGGCGCAGCATCCGTGCGCCTCCATCAGCAACCTCCACGTGGCATCCCCACACCGGCACATCCTGCATGTACGCATGAGCAGCCAGTCTTCAAAACTATAAATAGAAGGATCATCTCCTTCACACACACAGGGACTCAGAACACACAAGAATCCACAACAGAGAATCACCGAGAGGCATTTCTAGACACTCAACGTCTTCCTCCTCTCAGCAAGCTCCAGCACCCAGAGCAATTAACACCTTCAGAGAACCGATAACCGTCGTCAGCCGATCAACGGAGTCAACGCATTACCACTCGCTCCATTGGCACTAAGGACCCAGCTTAAACAAAAGTGTACTCCTAGGACTACATCTAAGTCCTATATTGTATCACTGTTCTGTTTGTATTAAGATTTCAATCAAAACAATTTTAATGGCAAACAGCTGGGTTGACACGATCTGAGGATTCTTTTTAATCATTATCGCGGGGATAACTCCGCCAAATATAGAAAGCCGCATGAATGAATGGCCGCTTGAAAAATGACTTGACTGTGCCTTATAACTTCCGTTAGTAGCCAAGGGACATGGACTGTCATGGTGCGTGGTCCAACCCATGTCCTTGTTTGGTTGTTGGGTTGGGCTATCGTGCTAGGACAGGCTGTGGACCGAGGTTACGACCGGAAGCTTTTATTATTACTAATATTATTATTATTATTTGCTTGGATTTTATCTCACACTTTTGTGCTTCCTTGTGGTACTTGCTATTCGGGGCTGACCCCGCTGGTTTTGTTTGGCCAGATCTCGTAGCAGCGCCTGAGGATCCAAACTTCCTCCCCGACGTCAATGGATCATACTAGGAGCATGGCTGGCGGGAGACTCGAGTGGGTTTCTTCTTCACCACTCTAGTATCTTTACTTATGTTCTGGCGTTTAGCCACCGGCACCTGTTAGCCGGCTAATCTGGATATTTTGTCTTGCATAATTTGTAATTAAATCAGACTGCAGCTGAAAACAATTATGTACCTATGACTCTCTGGGCTAGCTAACTTATAAAGCTAGATCCCCATGATCATTTTGATGATGCGTCGGGGACGCCTTACTGTTTTATCTTATATGATCATTATTTACTGCTTCTTGTTTGATTGATTGAGACCTAGATGCTCTGTGAGACCATAGGAGACTTGATTGTAGCATGCACCCCCTTGTCTCTTGACAGCCACGATCGTCGTATGACGTTTATATACCTCGTATGGAGTAGCTGGCCTAGTCCGTCTTCGTATTTCGGTACTGGGACGTGACAAGGTTTTATTGGTGGCCCATGCAGGTCTGATTTTCAGACTTGTGGGGTATTATTATTATAGGAGTCTCAATCAAAACTTGTTCCCTTTGAATCTCTTGCCTCGATTTCTCTTCCCTCATCTTGATTGATAACTTGAATTACATCCTCGAATCTTCATCGTCCTGTCATTTAATATTATGTATCTTTTTCTATAGGGGTGCTTCATTCTTAGTAGCTGGTGAGGCCAACATGGAGGAACGTCCAGTAGAGCATGGCTCGACGGGACAGCAGCCGGAAGGAATGCCTTCTCCCGACCAGATCCGAGTGGAAGTGATATCAGAGCCAGTGGAGCTGCAGGTTCTAGAAACTCCCGCAACCCCGGCGGTACCGGCAGCGACGACAGTACCTGATGCTGCAGCACTCCTGGAGGTCATCCGGAGATTTCTGGCCACTCAGCAGCGTCAGGTGGCAGCCCATCAGCAACAGCAGACCCAGCAGCAGGAACATAATGTGCTATTGAATCAGGGGTTACAATTAGCCCTTGAGAGAAGTGTCAGAAATGATTCGGGAGCGTCAGGGAGGTTTTGTCGACTTAATCCGAGATATTTTGACGGCCCGGAGGATGCCATCACGGCGGATGCATGGCTTCAGGATACTGAGGCCATTTTGACTGCAGCTAAGGTTCCCGCAGAAGAGAAGGTTGACCAGGTCAGACTGTTACTTCAGGATCTCGCCCGCGACTGGTGGGCATCGAAAAAGGTTGGAATGAGGCGTCCTGTTCCTTGGGATAGCTTCAGTACCAGATTCAAGGCCAAGTACTTTGGCGTGGTAGCGCGGTATGAGCTACAACAGAGGTTTATCAGTCTCAAGCAGGCTGGTAAGACGGTGGATGGATATGCAGCAGAGTTCTACAGACTGAGTCGGTTTGCACCAACGATGGTGGCTACAGAGCCAGAGAAGGCTATAAGATTCCAGCAGGGACTTCATTTGGAGATTCTACAGCTAGTAGAAGGGCACGACTATCAGACTTTTGATGCCGTTTTAACGGCTGCTCGGAGGCATGAACTCACCCAACAAAGGTTGGTGACACGACATAGGGGCCAGAAGAGGTCACATTCCCAGAGTAGGGGCAGAGGAGCAGTACAACGAACATCGGCACCAGCATCCGGTATCCGTATTCATGAGTCAGGAGCGCCGCGGAGGACGGCAGTATCAAAAATAACAGCACCAGCTCGGCATCAGCCGCAGAGGAACCAGCAGCAGCGCCAGGGGGCGCCCATTGGATGTACTTACTGCGGTAAGGGAGGGCACACTAGGGATGCGTGTCATTTAGCTAACGGATTGTGCATGAGGTGTGGCAGTCCAGACCACAGGATTGCCAATTGTCCTATGATGCAGAGGCCAGGAGGGCCAGTTCAGCAGTTTCCGGCGTTGCCAGCTCCGGGGGCAGCACCGAATCGAGGACCAGTATTGGCCGTAAGGCCGCTAGCCCAGCGTCTACCGACACAGGCTCAGATGTTTCGCCAGGCGCAGAACCAGGAAGGCCTGCAAAGGCCACAGCAACAGCATGGTCGAGGAAGGCAGCACCAGGGAGCTCAGCAAGGCCAGGGCCAGGCCTTCACCTTATCACTGGAGGATGCACTAGCTTCAGGCGACGTGGTTGCAGGTAATATTTCTGTTACCTCTTTTCCTGCAGTAGTATTATTTGATTCGGGGGCTACCCACTCTTTTATATCTGCACGATTTACGACACGTATTGGATTGGAGTTCGAGACATTGCCAGAGAGGATGAATATACTCACTGGTAATGGGCTCGTAGGAGTTAGCAGGGTATGCCTAGCGTGTCTGATCGTAGTGAGTGGGCGATTATTGCCCGCATCTTTGATTGAGTTCCCTATGGGCAACTTTGACGTTGTCCTAGGCATGGACTGGTTGAGAGACAGTCATGCGACTATAGATTGTCGGAGAGGTAGGGTAGTATTTAATGTACCTGGCATTGAGAAGTTCGTCTTTGTTCGATCATTGGAGGATCGACCCAAGGGCATCATTACAGAATCATTGGCAGAGCATGAGCAGATTCCAAGAGTGGTCAGAGAGTTTCTTGATGTATTTCCAGATGAGCTTCTAGGTTTACCACCGGTGAGGGATGTGGAGTTTTGTATTGAATTGAATCCTGGAACGGAGCCTAAAGTCGGCAGAGTTTACAGGATGTCGCAGTCAGAGTTGGACAAGTTGCACCAGCATGAAGAAGAACTGAAGGCGAAGCAGTTTATCCGAGACAGTGAATCACCCTGGGCAGCACCGGTAATTTTAGTACCCAAGAAGGATGGATCGACGCGAATGTGCATTGATTACCGGCAGTTGAATGCAGTAACAGTGAAGAACAAGTATCCATTACCAAGGATTGATGACTTATTTGATCAATTGAGTAAGGCCTGCGTCTTCTCGAAGATTGATCTTCGATCTGGATATTATCAAGTGAGGGTCCGGGAGCAGGACATACCTAAGACAGCATTTAGATCGCGGTATGGACATTATGAGTTTCTGGTGATGCCATTTGGATTGACTAATGCCCCAGCCGTGTTCATGGACTTGATGAACCGCATCTTTCTACCCTATTTGGATAAGTTTATAGTAGTGTTTATAGATGACATCCTCGTTTATTCTAGTAGTGAAGAAGAACATGAGAAACATCTTCGGACAGTTTTGCAGACCTTGAGGGAGCACCAACTTTATGCGAAGCTTAGTAAATGTGAGTTTTGGTTGGATCGTATTTCGTTCCTGGGACATATTATTTCTGGAGCAGGAGTGTCAGTAGATCCGAAGAAGGTTGAGGCAGTAGAGAATTGGCCAGTTCCGAAGACGGTAGCAGAAGTGCGTAGTTTCTTGGGATTGGCAGGTTATTATCGGAGGTTCGTGGCAGATTTTGCCAGGATTTCGGCACCCTTGACGCGTTTGACGCATAAAGATGTATAGTTTGTTTGGTCAGCAGAATGTCAGACATCATTTGAAGAGTTGAAGAAGAGATTAATCTCAGCCCCGATCTTGACACTTCCAGTAGGATCGGGAGGGTTTACAGTGTATTGTGACGCATCCGGGAAGGGACTTGGGTGTGTATTGATGCAGCATGGTAAGGTGATAGCATATGCATCTCGACAGCTTCGGGATCATGAAAAGAACTATCCGACCCACGACCTGGAATTAGCAGCAGTAGTATTTTCGCTTAAGTTATGGAGGCACTATTTATATGGGGATCGAGTAGAGATTTACACTGATCATAAGAGCTTAAAGTATGTATTTACCCAGAGGGACCTGAACATAAGACAGAGAAGATGGTTGGAGTTACTGAAGGACTTTGATGTAAATCTTCAGTATCATCCAGGCAAGGCGAATGTGGTAGCAGATGCCTTGAGCAGGAGAGGTGGTGCATTCGTTTTAACCTCACAAAGGCATATTTTAGAAGACCTTCAGGAAATGAGAATTGAAGTGATCTTGCCACAAGATACAGGAGTTATGGCCAGTTTACAGATTCAGTCTACATAGTAGAGAGGATCAGAGCAGCCCAGGTAGAGGATCCGTGGATCCAGAAGCTTCGATCAGAGTGTGAGTCAGGTCTCAGGAAGGAGTTAGTAATCCATGAGGATGGTACACTTAGGTTCGGAAACCGTCTTTGTGTACCAGGTGGAGACCTTCGACAAGAAGTTATGTCAGAGGCTCATAGTTCTCCTTATTCCATTCATCCCGGAGGCACAAAGATGTACCAGGATATGAAGCAGCACTTTTGGTGGAATGGCATGAAGAGGGAGATAGCGAGGTTCGTATCCAAATATTTGGTATATCAGCAAGTGAAGGCAGAGCAGCAGAGACCAGCAGGATTGTTACAGCCGCTTTCTATTCCGGAGTGGAAGTGGGATCACATCACGATGGACTTTGTGATCGGTTTACCTAGATCTCCGACCGGTCGAAACGCAGTTTGGGTAATCGTGGATCGGCTCACGAAGGTTGTTCATTTTCTTCCTTTCAGAGTAGGACAGTCTACTGAGCAGCTGGCAGAAATGTATATGAAGCAGATTGTAAGGCAGCATGGTGTTCCAGTCAGCATAGTATCAGACCGAGACACACGGTTCACCTCTCACTTTTGGCGAAGTTTGCATCAAAGTTTGGGTACTAAGTTGAGGTTCAGTACAGCCTATTATCCGCAGACGGACGGACAATCAGAGAGAACCATTCAGACCTTGGAAGATATGTTACGGGCTTGTACTTTGGCTTCGGCGGAACTTGGGAAGATCATCTTCATTTAGTAGAGTTCTCTTACAATAATAATTATCAGGCAAGTATACAGATGGCACCGTTTGAAGCATTATACAGAAGGAAGTACAGGTCCCCTCTGGCATGGGACAATGTGGGAGAAAGTCAAGTTGATCAGAGAGCGGAGAGCGGCTTCGAGTCGCGCAGGACAGACACCGACACTGGGCAGATCAGCATTGTAGGCCTCTAGAGTTTGGCGTTGGTGACCAAGTATTTCTGCAAATTTTGCCTACTCGGGGTGTCATTAGATTTGGAACCCGAGGAAAGTTTAGTCCGAGATTCGTTGGTCCTTTTGAGATTCTCGCTCGGGTAGGCGATGTTGCTTATCGGCTTGCCCTTCTTCCCTTGCTATCTGGCATACATGATGTGTTTCATGTATCTCAGTTGCGTGGGTATGTCCCGGATCCGAGTCATGTCCTCGATCATTCGGAGTTAGTCGTTGGTACCGACCTAACTTACGAGGAACAACCCGTGTCTATTTTGGACCGGCGAGAGAAGGTGCTTAAGAACCGGACTGTTAATCTTGTCCGTGTCGCTTGGGGCCATCACTCTCCGGGTGAGTCAACCTGGGAGCGCGAGGACGACATTAGATCTCGGTATCCGCCCTTGTTCGACTCAGAAGGTATGTTTCTCCTCATGCCTTGGTAATCCGATTACATGCATGTTTTGCACCATTTTGAAATATGTGATCAATGACTGCTAAGGATAGGTTGCTTGTGTATATTGTAATTATACCTTGCTTGCCCGAATTTCTCTATCTTGTCTTGGCAGAAATTCCGAGGACGGAATTTTTCTAAGGAGGATAGAGATGTCACTCCCCGATCCCAATAGACGTATTCTTTCATGAATTCTGTACATGGTATCCCGTATTTAGCATCTACATAATTCTATTTATTATTATTTAATGGTTACATGTAGTTTTAAGCATGTCATTAGTGGAATGGTTAGAGCATGTTTAGAGGTTAGGGTTTTCTTAATCCAACCTAACCCCTATTTATATTCTCTTCCTCACTCTCTCTCCTCATTCACTCCTCCATTTATTTTTCTCAACCACCATCCTTAGGCAAGTACAACTTGCTCAAAAGTGGAGATTTGTGTATTTTTCATTTTAGATTTTTCCTTTGATATTATTTGTCTATATTGTTCTTCTCTTCATTCTCTACAAGTTTAGTTCTTGGAGTTTTTGATTTTAATGGCTAGTTTGGTGTAGATCTAAGTTTCTAAAAGTAGGGTTTTATGTATTTACATGGTTTTGATCTGCCAAACTTGGTTATTTTCGAAAACTAATGGTCATAGGTTGTAGGAAATTTGATTCTACATAATTTTGACCTTTAAAAAGTTAGATTTCGACTTGTTTTGAGAAAGTTATGGCCAAAACAATATTTGGATATTTTCTATGTCATCAGTCCTGGTTTTGGCAGGGACGATGAATAGTGCCGCATAAGGATGCTGTATAGTACTGCATAGTACCGAGCCGCATAAGAATGCTGCATAGTGTCTCATAGTGCCGAGCCGCATAAGGATGCTGCATAGTGCTGTATAGTGCCGAGCCGCATGAGGATGCTGCATAGTGCTGCATAGTGCCGAGCCGTATAAGAATGGTGCATAGTGTCGCATAGTGCCGAACCGCATGAGGATGCTGCATAGTGCCGCATAGTACCGCATAGTGCCGAGCCGTATAAGGATGCTGCATAGTACTGCATAGTGTCGAGCCGCATGAGGATGCTGCATAGTGCCGCATAGTACCGAGCCGCATGAGGATGCTGCATAGTGCTGCATAGTGCCGAGCCGCATGAGGATGCTGCATAGTGCCGAGCCGCATAAGGATGCTGCATAGTACCGTATAGTGCCGAGCCGCATGAGAATGCTGCATAGTGCCGCATAGTGTCGAGCCGCATAAAGATGCTGTATAGTGTCGCATAGTGCTGAATAGTGCCGCATAGTGCTGAATAGTGCCGCATAGTGCCTATTTTGGCTGTTTTTGGCTATTTTAAGTCCTATTTGGCTGAATTGTGGCCAGAATTTCTCCTAACTCCCAACATGAAAGTTGTAGATCTTTGTCTTGGCTTCAAGAATCTTTATGACTAGCGAGCTCTTCACACCCTAAGTGCATAGTACCTTCTTGTTCTATTTTCCTTTTGTGTTTTGGTCCTCATTTCTGATCTAACTCCTATGCGTATGCTGGATAACCCTATGTGTGTACTAAGGTACAATCTATGTGAGCATCGATGTGCTATCCTATGTGCTAAGTGTTCCTATGTGATACCTGTCAGTACCTCCAAGAGTCCAGCATTTATATAGCAATTGGTCAGTAGCAATGACGTAGTATTATTGTGTGTCGCATTACACCAAGAAGGGGGTACATACGTATGACTCTATGAGCCCGTAAGGATCACTTCTTGGGATACTCGTACAATGTACGATATATAGGGGAGTGAGCATGTGACAACGACATGTGAACTCCGAGAATAACCTAGGGATTAACTAGGCAACTAACTTGGTAGATGCATTGGGTGGGAAGAATCTCGAGATCGTGCCATACTAGCCACCCCAGGACCAGTACTGACGTGTCGGGTTGGCCACCACGGATATGGTTTCACTCGCCTATAGCGGATGGCTATATCCGACTCCTACGAGCTATGTGTTATATGTTTTAGCGCGGTAGCCCTCCGGGGGACCGGTGCATAATCAATGTGCTATATGTCTTATGGTTTGGCTAGCCCTGCTGGGTTGACACGATCTGAGGATTCCTTTTAATCATTATCGCGAGGATAACTCCGCCAAATATAGAAAGCCGCATGAATGAATGGCCGCTTGAAAAATGACTTGACTGTGCCTTATAACTTCCGTTAGTAGCCAAGGGACATGGACTGTCATGGTGCGTGGTCCAACCCATGTCCTTGTTTGGTTGTTGGATTGGGCTATCGTGCTAGGACAGGCTGTGGACCGAGGTTACGACCGGAAGCTTTTATTATTACTAGTATTATTATTATCATTTGCTTGGGTTTTATCTCACACTTTTGTGCTTCCTTGTGGTACTTGCTATTCGGGGCTGACCCCGCTGGTTTTGTTTGGCCAGATCTCGTAGCAGTGCCTGAGGATCCAAACTTCCTCCCCGACGTCAATGGTGCATACTAGGAGCATGGCTGGCGGGGGACTCGAGTTGGTTTCTTCTTCACCACTCTAGTATCTTTACTTATGTTCTGGCGTTTAGCCACCGGCACCTGTTAGCCGGCTAATCTGGATATTTTGTCTTGCATAATTTGTATTTAAATCAGACTGCAGCTGAAAACAATTATGTACCTATGACTCTCTGGGTCTCTGGGCTAGCTAACTTATAAAGCTAGATCCCCATGATCATTTTGATGATGCGTCGGGGACGCCTTACTGCTTTATCTTATATGATCATTATTTACTGCTTCTTGTTTGATTGATTGAGACCTAGATGCTCTGTGAGACCATAGGAGACTTGATTGTAGCATGCACCCCCTTGTCTCTTGACAGCCACGATCACCGTATGACGTTTATATACCTCGTATGGAGTAGCTGGCCTAGTCCGTCTCCGTATTTCGGTACTGGGGCGTGACATCAACAAAAAGTATTTAAGACTAGGGAGTAACCGTTAATGATTTATACAACAAGTTTAATCGGAACTTGGCTAAGTCTTGGCTCGGACTCGGTTCGTGTTCATCCGAGCTCATGAGCTAAATCGTGTCCAACTCGATCATTTAGAACCTCTAATCGAACCGAGTTTAAACACCATTTTTGAGCTTGACCTTAAGCTCGGTTCGAATGAATCTCGTTTGATCGTTTAGTCGAACCGAGTTCGAACACACTTTGGTCGAGCTCGTTTGTTCGATTTTCTGGACTAACCTTGGACAATTTAGAGACACAAACCTAATATCAACTTATATATGAGACCCTATTATTTTTTATTGTTATTATTTCCTATTTTATATTTAGGGTTTCCTATTTTCTATTTTTTATTTCCTATTTTCAGGCCATATTTTATATGTGAGACCCTATTACTTTTTTTAGTTTTTAATTTTTAATTTTCCTATTTTTAGTTTCCTAATTCCTATTTCTTATTTCCTATTTTCCTATTTCCTAGTTCCTATTTTCTATTTTCTATTTTCTATTTCTATTTTCTATTTTCTATTTTTTTTCTTTTTTATTTGCATAAATGTGATAAAACCTACACCATGACAAAGTGTCCGATGATCATATGTCACCACCTGAATCATCAATGATCAACCACCAACATAATTCGATGATCATTCCAAAAATATATATTTCTCGTTTTCTTTTTCAAAAGCTTCTCTTTCTGTCCAGTTGAGGAAAACATTTATGACTTGTGAGGAAGAGACCTTAGGAAATTGCACCTTCATTATTGTTTAATTGCGTTTAACATTTGGAAAAGAGAAACAAAAATGAAAAACAACATATTTAAGGGTAACTAAGTAATTAAACAACCCAATAGAGTATTAATGACTCCACTAAATGGTTTCTATCCGGATAGATTCTATCCAACGCGCATGTTAACAAAACACTAACAAATATTAAGTTATGCCTCGTATAAGCAATCTGTATTTAATGTGTTATTGAATGCCGCGCTAACTAACAAAATCATTAATAAATCAAAAAAAAGTAATGTTATGGAAACATACTTTTTTTTTTTGACATATTTCATAACGGCACTGATATAACAGTATATTATTGTATGTTAAAAAAAGTAAGATAATAATTGACATCGAATAATATAATACCACACCAGTGTCGCTATATAATGTCAGAAAAATATGTCTCCATATAGAGGAACTCATGAGTTCTTAATTTTTTAAAACTCGACCATTAACAACGGCTACATCATGCATCTGATTTTTTTTTTTCCAGAGGCTAAAGAGTAAAATATGTACAATTTTAATATTAGTAAAATATGTGTGCTACATCTATATTGCAAGTTACTAATTTGAGCTCTTATTTGAGTTTCTAGTTTGTTGATAAATTTCAGATTTTTTGCTTTTGTTTTTACAAACAATTACAAAAGTGTCCTAAAAGTGGCAGTCGCCTATGTGCTAGCCGCTTAGCGTACGTCCAATGTCCGCTTAGACCTTACCGATCCCGACTACCTATGCTTTTCAATTATATATTCATTATTTTTGCAAGTTTTATCAGATATTTTTTTGAATTTTTATTTTATTAGTGACCTTTTAGACGGACTAGAGACTAGGCATCCGATATCAGTCCGCTCGACACATGGCCTCTTCTACAATCTTGAATAAGACGTGCCTAATCATTGTAACACTAAGGGGGACGTTTGGTACGCGGTATTTTTTTTATTACCGAAAAAATTTAGGACGGACTTTATTACCATGTTTGTTTGGGCTATAAAAAAATTATTTCCGAGAATTAGAAATACTCGAGTAAATAGTTTACCCATAAAACATGATAATCCTATCACTTAAGAATAGGTGGGTATTTATTTTTGTCCGGACAAAAAAAAAATTTGTTTAAACTATTTTCTACAATTTTGATCATTTTTGAACGTTTTTTCGTTTTTTGTCGTTTTTTGGTCATTTTATGTCTTTTTTTATCGATTTTGAAATTTCTGTCACTTTTTGTCATTTTTAGTCTTTTTTGTCCCTTTTTTTTTATCATTTTTGTTATTTTTGTCATTTTCTCTCTTTTTTGTCACTTTTTGTCGTTTTTATCGGTTTTTGTCTTTTTTTTGTTGTTTTTGTCGTTTTTATCTCTTTTTTGTCGTTTTTATCGATTTTATTTTTTTTGTCGTTTTTGTCTCTTTTTTGTCGCTTTTACCGCTTTTTACCGGGTTTTGTCGTTTGTCGTTTTTTGTCTTTTTTTTGTCCTTTTTTGGTCATTTTTCGTCTCTTTTTCTCTTTTTTTTGTCGTTTTTACCAGTTTTTATTGTTTTTGTCTGTTTTATTTTTTTGTCGTTTTTGTCTCTTTTTTACCCTTTTTGTCATTTTTTGGAGTTAATTAGTTGTTAACCCCTATGGTTTGTACGCATTTTCCACTCACTTTCTTCTATGCAGCAGGGGTACAACTAATTAACTCTATAAATCAGGAAAATGTTCTTTGTTTTTAAAACAACGAGGACAGTTAACAAAATACGTACAAACCATAGTGGGTATTTATAAATAACCCCATTTTTGTCATTTTTTTATCGTTTTGTTGATTTTTGTCGTTTTTTTTATTTTTCATTTTTCGTCTTTTTATCCCTTTTTTGTCGTTTTTATCCGTTTTTGTCATTTTTTATCGTCTTTTGTCGTCTTTTATCTTTTTTAGTTATTTTTTGTCGGTTTTTTGTTGTTTTTTGTTATTTTTTGTCGTTTTTCGTCTCTTCTTGTCTCTTTTTTGTCGTTTTTTACCCGTTTTTGTCATCGTTCTTTAGTAGTTTTTTTTTGACGTTTTTGTCTTTTTTGTTGTTGTTGTTTTTTGTCTTTTTTGTCATTTTTTGTAGTAGTTTTTATCGGTTTTTAGTAAAAAAAAAATTCATTTGTCCCACAATTGGTTGCGGGACGAGCAAGAATCCTTTGACAAAGGAGACCACCATACTGTCAGGAACCTCTCACTCGAGCTCTACACAAAGGATATCCACTTGAGCTCTGTAAAACCTCTAAAATTTCTACTATTTTTTTATATTAAATTTAGTACTGATTTAAAATTTTCGTAATACACGTCGCGTAGTCGTATTATACGTCGCGCACGACTTTTATTTCTTTTTCGAATTTGCTCGACGAGTGCGAATATGTGCGAGCGTACATATTTTTGAAAATATTATTTTTATTATTTTTTATGGTTTCAAAATAATATAGGTAATACTTATTTCTAGCTATCATTTCAAGTTTATGGTTTTAATTATGAAAAGCCTTTTATTTATAATTATAAAGTATTTTTCCATAAAATGGTATATTAGAAAGTATATTTATGTAAAGAATATTTGTGCATACATATAGCTCATAAATATTTATTAGTTTATTTTAAATAAAAATGCAATTTTCGAAATTAATATTATTAGTATTTTTGGAAAGCATATTTAGAATTTATTGTGGAGATTTAAATCTTGATTTGAATCTATGTATTTATTTAAATAGTTAAATAATTAAAATTTGATTTATTGATTTGATTTTAAACTAAGAGAATTTAATTAGATTTAATTGGATTTGGATTTGATTTGATTGGTTTTAAATTAAATAGATTGTATTATCTAATTTGGGTTTAAACTATATCCTAATCCTTATCTTAATGGGAATTCCCACATCCTATAAATAGGCAGGTACTCCTCCAATTTATTTTTATCATCCACCAAATTGTTCCACAAATATTTCCACAACATGTACGTGCCTCGTGTCGGTGTTCATCCCTTCCGTGTCAGCCGTGACGGCCTCGGGTCCGACCCCGGGTGTCATTCCAATTCTTATTCCATTATTTTTACATGTACATTATTCTCTTCGTCGTGTCGGACACCCCCGACAAAAATCAAATACCTAATCTAAACCTATTCTAACCGTGTCCAGCCCCATCCTGGCCGAATCCCCATCATCCCATCACCACCTCTTCTCCGCTGCCCCCGATTCCCTGGCCATTGCCACTACCCGCGGCCGCTCCCAGCCACCACCCGACACCCAACACCAGCACAAATGATACCACGCACCACCACTTCCACCATCTTACCTCCGCCACCAGCGGCCGGACCCAGCCAGGCCGTCGTACCCCGACCCAACACAACAAAACCCCCGGTCACCACGACCATCGCCATCGACCACTAGTCGCCACCAAGCCCAAACCCGTCCAGAAGCTGCCACACGCCTCTGGCCGCCTCCCGACCACACCCAAACTCACACATGCCCCACCATCATCGAGACCACCGTCACCACAACCACCCCCAAATCCGAACACCCAAACCCACAAGAGAAAGCAAGAAAAATGCACCCCGACGAAATCCTTGTCGCATCCTCGCCATAGTCGCCGTGGCCGCCACTGCGCCACCGACCAGAGCTGGTGTCGCCCCAACCCGCGCGGTCGTTGACGCCATGCCACGCCGGAACGTCCCCTCCGTCGACCGCACCGGCGTGGGCTCTGCCGCGCCCCTCCACCGTCACCCGACCGCGTCACCACCAGTGCGCCGCCCAAACCCCGGCGCCAACCACCGCCCTATCAGCCGTTCGCCCGAAACAAACCGCCGCCACCCTAGCCATAGCCAGCCTCCGTCCCACGCCCTCTTCCCTCCGCCGCGAGCGCCGCCAGATCTGACTCGCCTCCGCTCCCTTTCTCCTTCTTCTTCCCCCGAGCAACCACCGCCGTGCGCGCCACCGCGCGCCGACCGCCCCTCCCACTCGATCTACTCCCCAGCGCGCCGAGCCTCCCATTCCTCGCCGCTCACCGTTTTTTCTGCGACGAACCCCTCGTTCCCACCGCCTCTCCTCTCTCTCTCCCTCTAGCTTCTCTCTCTCGAACCTCTCTCTCTCTCTCCCCACTTTATTGATGAAGAGTAACAGTTGGATTATTTGTTTATGGGTTTGTTTTGTTCTTTTTTATGTTTTGTTATTTTCGTTTTGTCTTCTTCTGATTCATTATTATTAATTTTATTATTATTATTATTATCATTATTATTATCATTATTATTATTATTATTAATATTATTGTTATTATTATTATTTTGTCTTATTAAAATATATATAGTAGTATTTCTAAATTATTGGTTACAAAGTATAATATTGGGCTTTGTAATCATTAGGGCTTTTATATTACTTTGACAATATATATATATATATATATATATATATATATATATATATATATATATATATATATATATAACTTAACTTTATGTTATTTTAAGAAAATAGTTTTGGTCAAAAACTTGTATTTTTACAAATTAGTTCTAGCCTAAAAGATATTTATAAATTTTATTCACATATTTATTTACAATATGTTGAGTAGCCAAAACTTAATTTCAAGGATATTTTTTAAATAGTTTTTATTTACGAATTCTGCCAAATTCTCTCGAATATCCCATCTTGTCCCTTGCTAGCCATAATCCTATCTTCTTCCAAATCTCGAACTTATTTATATCATCCCTATCTAATTGGACCGTCCCGGACCCATTGGAACTGTCCGTGCCACTATCCGAGGTTCCCTTGTACAGTTGTTGCACCAAAGTCGCAGTTTATGCCACCATGATTATCGCAGCACACCAGGCGCTCTACCAGGCAAGACACCTTGCCATTTGCTGTTTAATTATTTTAGCTCATATTTCATGCATGTTTATTATTTTTTATGCAAAATAAACTGTGATACATGGCATAACTGTTAGAACTTACTGTTCATTTATTTTTCTGCTATGTATTATTTTTCTCACATAAAACCTAGATTTAAGGGACCACCTTGTGTGTTGCATTCATTGGCCTTGACACGTTGTAACACGAGGTTGTGTGTCGCATGTAGAACACGGAAGTACGTAATTGGCTGGCCACCAGTACGTACAAGCCGTGCGATAGGAATAACCGCTAATAGAGATTGCATGCTAGTTTGACTTAGCGGTTATAGTGGTTTGTGTTGTGGATGCAACACAGTAGGCATTGGGTGGAGAGGACAATTCCTTAGCGTATGGGCTGCGATGCACTTTCCTTTATGACCCGGACTCTCCGCTGGAGATACGAGGTTGATGACCCATGGTTACTGATGGCCACTGACGATTCTGCGGAACGTCATGCTCTTACTGATGGGGCCTCTGGTGCCCAAGGGGGACTACGCCGATCCTATTCAGCCAGGGTCCATGTGCAGGAAGGATTGTTCTTAACTACATTTCACTTAGAACGGTAGGCTACCTTTATCCGTTAGGTACGAGTACTTTTGGTTTGGGTACTTGTATCTGACCGTGGCTTGGAACAATAACTTGTCGCGGATTAGTTCGTCACATCTTGTCCTTGTTTGGTTGTAGGTGTGACTTACTACTTCGATGAGAAGGTATTGAACCTTGTTGGGGTCCGGATACCATATTGGATTCATAGCATGGGAAGATACGTTACCGTGAATTAGTTTACCATCTCCTGTCCTTGTTTGGTTGGGGGGATGGTACGCTCGTTCAGTAGGTGCGTATTGGACCATGTTATAATTCGATTTACTTATTTATTTGAGCGATATTTATTCAGATTATATGGCATAATATTATGTGTCTTGTTACGTCCCTGGGAGGACCTGGTTATCTTCCCAGGTGTGTGCTATTGTCTTTCGCAGGTGTTCTAGCTCTAGCCGTGTTCATCACCATTTCTTCGAGGATGATTGCATTTGGATCGTCTTCGCTTCGCTCGCCAAAAATCATTCTTTTCTTATGTATTTTTCCTTATTTTTGTTGGTAGTGGATTTGTCTCCGCCCAAATATTGTATCAAGATAATTCATTCTCATTATATGATCTTTTATTCATTTATTCTGTGTGGATGAGATTAGTTATGGTTCTACTGCATTTTACAACTTATGTATTTATACGAGGCTTCCATATATTGGAGTATACTTCGTATGAATACAGCTGGCATGTCTACGTTCTTAGTCCTACGTATTTTGGGACTGGGGCGTTACATGTTTTTGTGGTGGCCCACGCAGGTCAAGATAAATTGTTTGGTTACTTTACCGTACCAAACAAGCCTGCAAATAGGATTAGAAGTCTAGGATCTCATCCACATACTTGACCTCTTTCCTTGATTTTATCTACCGTTTGACTCATCAATTGCATCTTGCTTGTTTCCTTTCATCCCTATTCTTATCTTCCCTTCGTACTTGCTAGAGATTGACCCTGCTAGTTAGTTGTCCCAAAACACCATTAGTTTAATTCTTTAAGTTGGGTAGAATACCTTATGACTTAGCAACCCCTTTGACCTAGTGACCTATATTAGCAAGCTTATTTAGATCCTAGAATCTAGAGGACCTAACCCGTCTAGCCAACCAAGGACTTGGACAAGAAGACTATAGGACGACTGTATGACTTAAAATCATTCTACCTTCTTTAAATCTTAATCTCTCGTACCTATATATTTACCATTTTGACTAATGATGCTAATCTAGCCTAGTTTTTGCAAGCTTATTCTTTATCGAGCTTGTTCATGACATATGCTATTGAGTACTCACTAGCCTATTGTCTAATAAGAACCAGTGCATATGGTCTGATCAACCAAGTGCACTTTGGTTCGCTTTTGTCTATTACTCTACGTGGATGGGAACATAATTAAACGTGGCCCTTACAATCCCATCCACGACTATCTTGACAATTCTTTTGAAATTATTCGATCGTCTTTGAATCACGTATTCGTATTCGATAAACGCCTCATTCGAACTCTATATTGCTTTCGCCTTCACCTATTTTAGGAGGACGAAGGCGTTACACTAGAACTTCCTCTAGCCTTCCTACCAGCTATGACCATTCTCACTCGATGTTGCTATATCTTCATCCTAAACTACTCGACCCTATCAAGACCCTCTAATCGCTTAATTAAAGCGAATCTATTTTCGTTTTATTAATCGTGACCCTCATCCATTACCCGTGACCATACCGTATTATTTTCTATGAACTAGATCGCGATTTCTTACGACGTGATTTTGTGAAAACATTGTCATCATTGGATCCCCATTGATACCCCCTTGTGTCCTCTCACCCCCTACAAATTTTTAATTTCGAGGACGAAATTCTTTTAAGTTGGGTAGGATGTAAAATCCCTAAAATTTCTACTATTTTTTTTATATTAAATTTAGTACTGATTTAAAATTTTCGTAATACACGTCGCGTAGTCGTATTATACGTCGCGCACAACTTTTATTTCTTTTTCGAATTTGCTCGACGAGTGCGAATATGTGCGAGCGTACATATTTTTGAAAAATATTATTTTTATTATTTTTTATGATTTCAAAATAATATAGGTAATAATTATTTCTAGCTATCATTTCAAGTTTATGGTTTTAATTATGAAAAGCCTTTTATTTATAATTATAAAGTATTTTTCCATAAAATGGTATATTAGAAAGTATATTTATGTAAAGAATATTTGTGCATACATATAGCTCATAAATATTTATTAGTTTATTTTAAATAAAAATGCAATTTTCGAAATTAATATTATTAGTATTTTTGGAAAGCATATTTTGAATTTATTGTGGAGATTTAAATCTTGATTTGAATCTATGTATTTATTTAAATAGTTAAATAATTGAAATTTGATTTATTGATTTGATTTTAAACTAAGAGAATTTAATTATATTTAATTGGATTTGGATTTGATTTGATTGGTTTTAAATTAAATATATTTCATTATCTAATTTGGGTTTAAACTATATCCTAATCCTTATCTTAATGGGAATTCCCACATCCTATAAATAGGCAGGCACTCCTCCAATTTATTTTTATCATCCACCAAATTGTTCCACAAATATTTCCACAACATGTACGTGCCTCGTGTCGGTGCTCATCCCTTCCGTGTCAGCCGTGACGGCCTCGGGTCCGACCCCGGGTGTCATTCCAATTCTTATTCCATTATTTTTACATGTACATTATTCTCTTCGTCGTGTCGGACACCCCCGACAAAAATCAAATACCTAATCTAAACCTATTCTAACTGTGTCCAGCCCCATCCTGGCCGAATCCCTATCATCCCATCACCACCTCTTCTCCGCTGCCCCCGATTCCCTGGCCATTGCCACTACCCGCGGCTGCTCCCAGCCACCACCCGACACCCAACACCAGCACAAATGATACCCGTACCACCACTGCCACCATCTCACCTCCGCCACCAGCGGCCGGACCCAGCCAGGCCGTCGTACCCCGACCCAACACAACCAAACCCCCGGTCACTACGACCATCGCCATCGACAACTAGTCGCCACCAAGCCCAAACCCGTCCAGAAGCTGCCACACGCCTCTGGCTGCCTCCCGACCACACCCAAACTCACACACGCCCAACCATCATCGAGACCACCGTCACCACAACTACCCCCAAATCCGAAGACCCAAACCCACAAGAAAAAGCAAGAAAAACTCACCCCGACGAAATCCTTGCCGCATCCTCGCCGTAGTCGCCGTGGCCGCCACTGTGCCACCGACCAGAGCTGGTGTCGCCCCAACCCGCGCGGTCGTTGTCGCCATGCCACGCCGGAGCATCCCCTCCGTCGACCGCACCGGCGTGGGCTCTACCGCGCCCCTCCACCGTCACCCGACCGCGTCACCACCAGTGCGCCGCCCAAACCCCGGCGCCAACCACCGCCCGATCAGCCGTCCGCCCGAAACAAACCGCCGCCGCCCTAGCCATAGCCAGCCTCCGTCCCACGCCCTCTTCTCTCCACCGCGAGCGCCGCCAGATCTGACTCGCCTCCGCTCCCTTTCTCCTTCTTCTTCCCCCGAGCAACCGCCGCCGTGCGCGCCACCGCGCGCCGACCGCCCCTCCCACTCGATCTACTCCCAGCGCGTCGAGCCTCCCATTCCTCGCCGCTTCCCATTTTTCGGCGACGAACCCCTCGTTCCCACCGCCTCTCCTCTCTCTCTCTCCCTCTAGCTTCTCTCTCTCGAACCTCTCTCTCTCTTCCCCCACTTTACTGATGAAGAGTAACAGTTGGATTATTTTTTTATGGGTTTGTTTTGTTCTTTTTTATGTTTTGTTATTTTCGTTTTGTCTTCTTCTAATTCATTATTATTAATTTTATTATTATTATTATAATTATAATTATTATCATTATTATTATCATTATCATTATTATTATTATTATTATTATTATTATTATTATTATTATTATTATTATTATTGTTATTATTATTATTTTGTCTTATTAAAATATATATAGTAGTATTTCTAAATTATTGGTTACAAAGTATAATATTGGACTTTGTAACTCATTAGGGCTTTTATATTACTTTGACAATATATATATATATATATATATATATATATATATATATATATATATATATATATATAAAAATATATATATATATATATATATATATATATATATATATATATATATATATATATATATATAACTTAACTTTATGTTATTTTAAGAAAATAGTTTTGGTCAAAAACTTGTATTTTTACAAATTAGTTCTAGCCTAAAAGATATTTATAAATTTTATTCACATATTTATTTACAATATGTTGAGTAGCCAAAACTTAATTTCAAGGATATTTTTCAAATAGTTTTTATTTACTAATTCTGCCAAATTCTCTCGAATATCCAATCTTGTCCCTTGCTAGCCATAATCCTATCTTCTTCCAAATCTCGAACTTATTTATATCATCCCTAACTAATTGGACTGTCCCGGACCCATTGGAACTGTCCGTGCCACTATCCGAGGTCTCCTTGTACAGTTGTTGCACCAAAGTTGCAGTTCATGCCACCATGATTATCGTAGCACACCAGGCGCTCTACCAGGCAAGACACCTTGCCATTTGCTGTTTAATTATTTTAGCTCATATTTCATGCATGTTCATTATTTTTTAAGCAAAATAAACTGTGATACATGGCATAACTGTTAGAACTTACTGTTCATTTATTTTTCTGTTATGTATTATTTTTCTCACATAAAACCTAGATTTAAGGGACCACCTTGTGTGTTGCATTCATTGGCCTTGACACGTTGTAACACGAGGTTGTGTGTCGCATGTAGAATACGGAAGTGTGTGATTGGCTGGCCACCAGTACGTACAGGCCGTACGATAGGAATAACCTCTAATAGAGATTGCAGGCTAGTTTGACTTAGCGGTTATAGTGGTTTGTGTTGTGGATGCAACACAGTAGGCATTGGGCGGGGAGGACAATTCCTTAGCGTCTGGGCTGCGATGTACTTTCCTTTGTGACCCGGACTCTCTGCTGAAGATACGGGATTGATGACCCATGATTACTGACGACCACTGACGATTCTGCGGAATGTCATGCTCTTACTGATGGGGCCTCTGGTGCCCAAGGGGGACTACGCCGATCCTATTCAGCCAGGGCCCATGTGCATGAAGGATTGTCCTTAACTACATTTCACTTAGAACGGTAGGCTACCTTTATCCGTTAGGTACGAGTACTTTTGGTTTGGGTACTTGTATCTGACCGTGGCTTGGAACAATAACTTGTCGCAGATTAGTTCGTCACATCTTGTCCATGTTTGGTTGTAGGTGTGACCTACTACTTCGATGAGAAGGTATTGAACCTTGTTGGGGTCCGGATACCATATTGGATTCATAGCATGGGAAGATACGTTACCGTGAATTAGTTTACCATCTCCTGTCCTTGTTTGGTTGGGGGGATGGTACGCTCGTTCAGTAGGTGCGTATTGGACCATGTTATAATTCGATTTACTTATTTATTTGAGCGATATTTATTTAGATTATATGGCATGATATTATGTGTCTTGTTACGTCCCTCTGAGGACCTGGTTATCTCCCCAGGTGTGTGCTATTGTCTTTCGCAGGTGTTCTAGCTCTAGCCGTGTTCATTGTAGGAACCCTAGAGGGGGGTGAATAGGGTCAAGCTAACTAATCAAGCACTAGCACAAGCTAATTGGCAATTTAAAAATATAAGTACAAGAGAAGAAGCAATAACAATACCGACACCCGATGTATCCTGGTATCCTCCCTAGAGGCAATCCAGACCCGGAACTCTCTCCGGATTTAATTCACTATTTGAGCAAATAGTTACACACGAGTTTGGATCCAAAGAACTCGCCAACTTCTTACATGAGAGTTTGGATACGAAGACTTCCCAACTTCAACCGAGAGTTTGGATACGAAGACTCCCCAACTTCAACCGAGAGTTTGGATACGAAGACTCCCCAACTTCAACCGAGAGTTTGGATACGAAGACTCCCCAACTTCAACCTTTCACAGTAGGTTTTGATCTCCTTACAATAGGATGAAGATCTTACTTTTCAACTCAATAACTCTAACACAATTTGTGGATAGCAAATGAAAGCTTTGTAGAGTTGTTTGTGGATAGGCTTTGGTGGTTTAGAAATTTTTAGGCTCAAAGCATCAACCTTGAATGAAGGGGTTCAAGACTATTTATAACCAAAGCATTGAAAAGAGCTCAAGGCAACTTTTCAGTCCCCGAACCGGCATACCGCCGGTATGATCCGGCATACCGGCGGTATACCGGTCTGGGATTGCAACGGCTAGAAATATAGCCGTTAGGATCATTAATGGCTGGAAATCCGACCGTTGGAATTTTAATGATTCGGAAGCGGTATACCGTCGGTATGGACCGGTATGCCGTCGGTATGCCGGTTTTGTAAACAGAAACTTTCTGTGAACAAAAAAATCGGTATACCGTCGGTATACATCGGTATACCGTCGGTATGCCGTTTTCTACCAAAAATGATCCTGGGCTTATTTCTGCCCTAGCTTTCGATTTTGCCATCCATTTCTTGTGTTTACAATTATTTCTAAGACTAATTACAGACTCCAGATATACTGTAGCAGGTGCAGGCTTCTTCAGAGTCTTGAAATAATGATGGCATGGCTTGGTTTCTTCCTTTGATAGGTGCTGGCTTTTTTCCTTGGCGGCAGCTGTCCAAAGATATCCAGTTTGCGAAAACTGAATACCTTTCGGGGGCTTCGCTCCCGAACCCCCGACGAGGGGCGCTGCCCCCTCGACCCCCGTCCGCTGACCGGGCAGCGGAACCCCCGGTGCGTGGCTCCAGAGATGTCGTCGGGTGGTTCAGAAAAATCTTGTGGGATCCATCGTCTTTGGCCCACCATGATTTCTTCATTGCATTGCATATGTCCACATTGATCTTGCTAATTGCTTTTCTGCAAATACATGTTAGATGAACAAAGCAATATTCATGTAGCAAGAATGATAAGATAAAAGCACATAAGGACTATGCGAAGTTTAAGTATCAATGCTATAGTGATAGCATAAATATTAGTGATATCATAATGTTAAACTTAATTAAATAACCATAATCAAAACATTGTTCTGATTTTGGTAGCTCAATTAAATTTAACATAAATATAATAAAAACTCATATCACTAATATGTAAACCAATAGGCACATATCACCAAAGGTATAAGTATAAGTTGAAATGCTATAGCGATAGTATGAAGATTAGTGATAATGAAATGCTAAACTTAACATATTAACCATATTCAAAAACATGATACAATCATTGGGCTAACAATCTCCCCCTTTTTGATTATGGCAAATCGGTTAAGTTTAGTATGGACACAATAGATGCATGTATCACTAATATACAAAAGACATAAGCAATATCACTAGAAACATACTACTTAGATTACTTATAAGAGCATACTTAAACTTACTTCTCCGCCTTTGATCAATGTAAAATTGCAATTGATATAAAGTAATCTCATTATTTGCAAAATCTATATGCTTATCCAAGTTCATGCATTTGAACTCAATTACCTTATCATGCTATATGAATACCCTTTAGATAAACATGAAGGTAAAAGAGAAAAATACTTGAGAAAGAGAAATTCAGTCGACTTGAATGCTCCCCCTCAAAGTACTACCAAAGGTGATAAAAATTATAAATTTTGGATAAGTCCTCAACAAGGAAAGCCAACTCAATTAAGCATGAAAGAAAAGCCAAACCAACGAAAGCACAATAGTCATCAAGATAATATATAAAAGTTAATATTTAAGAAGATGACTTATTTAATCCATATAAAAGAGAGATAAATGATAAAGACAATAGCATATACTCTCACAAACCCTTCACAAATAAAAGTATCATGACCTCATTCACTAAGATATGAAAAAGAAGAAGGTATGGGTCCATGATGAACTAGGTATACGACATATTTAAGGGTATAAATGAATTGAATCAATTAATTTGCTCCCCCTCAAAATATGCGTATCTAGTTCCTAAGCACTTATAGCATAAAATAGATAACTACAAGATCTAGGGATAAATCAACTATGGATTTCTCCCCCTTGCTCAATGCATATAAGGCTATAAAATCGTCAAAAGACGAATAATTTCATCTTTAGTCAAGAGAAGATATCCAATTAATAGCCACTAAAGATGAAAAATTAAAAGAATATTCCAATTAAGCACATATAATCAAAAGATATCATACATTAGTCTATATAGTAGGATCTCATATTTAAATATGATAGAACAATGTATGTTATCCTTTGAGAAAATGTCATCATGAAAAAGAATAAGGTCAATTAAGAACAATCATGATGATAGACAGGATATAGCTCAAAACTAAAAATAAAACTCAAACATCATGTCCATGATTATCTGATTAAGAAAGAATCAACCAATTTATTACTTTACATGGACTAGGTATGTTTTATCACATATGTACCCATCAACCGGGTAATATACAAACTTTGCTACTTCTAAATGAAAGACCAATAAAGTTCAAATAGCAAAGACACTATGTGATAATCCATGAGTAGTCAAAGTAGAGTAGTAAATTAACTTGACATTTACAAAATTAGATACTTTAGGACTACTCAATCATTGGGATCATTCATAAAGAAAACAAATGAATAAATATGATCTAATGAATCTCATCAAGAGAAAATCACAAATCCAAAAAAAATCTCACAAATCAATAGAAAAAAAATAGAAAAGAGTCATTCTCATTTAAATGATTGCAATTATAATCAAGAAGAGAAGTAGAAGATAATATGATGAAATCATGACTCAAATGTGAGAGAAATTTAAGAGATACTTGCTAATGACTAATATGAAAGGAGACTTAAAGAAAGGAATCACAAACCTCCAAGAGAAATAAGATATAGTCAAGAATTAGTAAAACTAGTTTTAGAGAACAAACATATGCATCTAAAATAGGATACCAATTACGCTTAGAGGAATTAAAGATCTTGTTTATGTAAACTAGCATATCATATATAGATTGAAAAGAAAAAAAAAACAATAGCTAGATGAGTGGAAGTGAACCAAAATTTTATAGCTTAATAATATATCTCAAATACGCAAACTATATAATCCAAATAAGATTAATGAGGGAAGCCATCAACAAGATAAAGGTGCTCATTAAATCTTAAGTCACTAACACTAAAAATACTTGCTTAAGCAAAGAGTTCTCAATAAGTATAATACATTTTGAATGATCAAAATGATTTGTAGATTCTTTATTAAGCAAGGATAAGAGTATAAGATAACAAAATAAAAGAATTAGACTCTTATCAAGTATAGGCCAAAAGAGATACTCATGAAAACATAATAAAATAAATCTCTTGCCAAGTATTGAGATTTACCCAAGATAGTAAAATGATAGATCGATCTAGAGAATGCAAAATACTATAGCCATTATAAAATAAGTGTATTCTCTAGAAATGGGAAAATCTCAACACAAAAGCTCAAACCATAGTAGCTAAAGTTAACAAGAAGTACATTTTTCAAAGAGCTTTCATAGTGCACCATAGTAAAATATAAAGATATAAACTAGAAAAAGTGCACTAATTAAGGAGGTGAATTTAACAAGCAAGGTAAAGCACAAAACCATGTGATCCTTAAAAATACTTCCATAAATAGTCATGAACAAGACGCTAATAAATATTTCCTCTCAACATCCTAACTTAAAGGAATAAAAAATCAATTAAGAACATGTATCCATAATGCCAACCAAAAAGTCAAGAAGATATCATCAAACGAAGACTTTAAGGAAGAAGCTGATTGATTCAAGAAGAACAAATCTGGTCAAAGGAATCAATAGCTAAGGTATGAGATAAGCACAAGTTTGAAGGTAACAAGTATATTTAAATACTCTTCAAGTCAATATAAAACTTTCGCTTAACTCATATGTCCAAATAAAGATATTTATGCAAAAAAAATATCAACATAAGAAATACATGATCTACATGTAAATGGAAATTTTAATGAATATAGTCATGTATTCTTAATGAATGTTTGAAAAACTATCACAAATTTAAAGCACATATAAATAAGCTTTATTAGGCAAAAACATAATTGATTCATAAGAGGTTTAATTAAAATAAAATATGAGAATCAATAATGGATATATTATGTAAGCACAAGGTTAAAATGGAAGTATAAGTGTATACTTGTCAAGTGATAACAAGCTTGTGCTAAACATATATATTCACAAATACCGATTTAAAGTAAATAATACATATTAAGAAGAAATCGGTAAGAAGTAACTATTTCAATAACTTAAAAGACAGAGAGTTAAAATCATATTAACTCAAATCAAAATCAAGCTCCTATGGACTAGAGTGATATGCATGCTTTATAAAAAAAAGATTAAGAATAGCGAGCATGCATGTATAAATGTGTCACACTTAATAGAAAATGAGTGATAAACTACATAGTGTGAACTAAACATTTAAGCCGAGTAACTAGTCATGCGGATAAAAGAATTAATAAGAAAATTAACTAAGCATGCTAGTATTAAATCTCACATTGATTTATATAAAGGACAACTAAAAGATGTCAATGTGAGCGAGTAGTAAGACATCAAGTAAAACATGCTAGATTCTATAAATATAAATAATTTAAAGAGAATCGCTTAGCATGTTACCAAAGTGGCTCTAGTGGCCATGCTTGTGTTGGTGTAATTGCTTGGAAGATGACCTTTGAGCTTTGCAACCACCAACACGCTCCTCGGTGCTATGTCCCGATACAAGAAGCTTCACCTACAACATTAGATGAAGACTTTGGTATCCAAATAAACTTGGATCCATATTTATTAGCTTTAGGGACCCATATAGCACTTACTCTAGCATTGGTAGTAAAGGTCCTACGAATAGGGCATGTAAAGCTCATGTGTCCAATGCGAGAGCAATAGAAGCATCTAATGCTAGTGTGTGCACAAGTATCAGAATGAGCATGGTTATGAACATGTGACATACTAGAATGATGAATGTCTCTAGAGTGAGCATGCATGGATTTGGTCTTAAGGATATCATGTTCTAATATCAAATCATCATGCATACAAGTAAGAGAATCAAATTTAACATTTAAAGCATTATTCTCTTTTTCAAATAAAACCATTCTAGAAATAAAATCATCATTTTGTTTCTTCAAAGAGTCAATAGAAGAATCATGCAAATGATTTAGCTCATGAGTTTGCCTCTTAAGATCTTCTATTGATGAGGAAAGAGATTTAATTTTCAAAATTAAAGTCTCATTCAAACTCTTTAAAGAAACACAAGATAAGTTTTGAGAATCAAGTCTAGATAATAAAATATTGTTTTTATTTCTCAAAAACTCATTTGCTTCTTCTAAATGAATAACCTTTTCAGAAAGTTCTTCATTTGTAGAATGAAGGTTGTCAAGAATCTCTAAGGATTGTTTAGCCATGGCTTTCTACTTAGAGCATTTCTTGCATTTAGAAGAAACATGGTTGTCTATGCTACTAGAAGTAACACCCTCTTTATCGGAGGAGGAGTAAGAGGAATACGATGCCATAGAAAAATAACAAGGATCTACTCTAAGGATGTTAAGCCTAACAATAGAGTCCTTGCTCTGATACCAATTGTAGGAACCCTAGAGGGGGGTGAATAGGGTCAAGCTAACTAATCAAGCACTAGCACAAGCTAATTGGCAATTTAAAAATATAAGTACAAGAGAAGAAGCAATAACAATACCGACACCCGATGTATCCTGGTATCCTCCCTAGAGGCAATCCAGACCCGGAACTCTCTCCGGATTTAATCCATTATTTGAGCAAATAGTTACACACGAGTTTGGATCCAAAGAACTCGCCAACTTCTTACACGAGAGTTTGGATACGAAGACTCCCCAACTTCAACCGAGAGTTTGGATACGAAGACTCCCCAACTTCAACCGAGAGTTTGGATACGAAGACTCCCCAACTTCAACCGAGAGTTTGGATACGAAGACTCCCCAACTTCAACCTTTCACAGTAGGTTTTGATCTCCTTACAATAGGATGAAGATCTTACTTTTCAACTCAATAACTCTAACACAATTTGTGGATAGCAAATGAAAGCTTTGTAGAGTTGTTTGTGGATAGGCTTTGGTGGTTTAGAAATTTTTAGGCTCGAAGCATCAACCTTGAATGAAGGGGTTCAAGGCTATTTATAACCAAAGCATTGAAAAGAGCTCAAGGCAACTTTTCAGTCCACGAACCGGCATACCGCCGGTATGATCCGGCATACCGGCGGTATACCGGTCTGGGATTGCAACGGCTAGAAATATAGCCGTTAGGATCATTAATGGCTGGAAATCCGACCGTTGGAATTTCAACGTTTCGGAAGCGGTATACCGTCGGTATGGACCGGTATGCCGTCGGTATGCCGGTTTTGTAAACAGAAACTTTCTGTGAACAAAAAAACCGGTATACCGTCGGTATACATCGGTATACCGTCGGTATGCCGTTTTCCACCAAAAATGATCCTGGACTTATTTCTGCCCTAGCTTTCGATTTTGTCATCCATTTCTTGTGTTTACAATTATTCCTAAGACTCATTACAGACTCCAGATATACTGTAGCAGGTGTAGGCTTCTTCAGAGTCTTGAAATAATGATGGTATGGCTTGGCTTCTTCCTTTGATAGGTGCTGGCTTTTTCCTTTGGCGGCAGCTGTCCAAAGTTATCCTGTTTACGAAAACTGAATACCTTTCGGGGGCTTCGCTCCCGAACCCCCGACGAGGGGCGCTGCCCCCTCGACCCCCGTCCGCTGACCGGGCAGCGGAACCCCCTGTGCGTGGCTCCAGAGATGTCGTCGGGTGGTTCAGAAAAATCTTGTGGGATCCATCGTCTTTGGCCCACCATGATTTCTTCATTGCATTGCATATGTCCACATTGATCTTGCTAATTGCTTTTCTGCAAATACATGTTAGATGAACAAAGCAATATACATGTAGCAAGAATGATAAG
This sequence comes from Iris pallida, assembly GCA_029216955.1. Taxonomy (NCBI): domain Eukaryota; kingdom Viridiplantae; phylum Streptophyta; class Magnoliopsida; order Asparagales; family Iridaceae; genus Iris; species Iris pallida. The sequence goes on from JANAVB010043017.1 coordinate 198,135, forward strand.
ATAAAAGCACATAAGGACTATGCGAAGTTTAAGTATCAATGCTATAGTGATAGCATAAATATTAGTGATATCATAATGTTAAACTTAATTAAATAACCATAATCAAAACATAGTTCTGATTTTGGTAGCTCAATTAAATTTAACATAAATATAATAAAAACTCATATCACTAATATGTAAACCAATAGGCACATATCACCAAAGGTATAAGTATAAGTAGAAATGCTATAGCGATAGTATGAAGATTAGTGATAATGAAATGCTAAACTTAACATATTAATCATATTCAAAAATATGATACAATCATTGGGCTAACAATCTTCCCCTTTTTGATTATGGCAAATCGGTTAAGTTTAGTATGGACACAATAGATGCATGTATCACTAATATACAAAAGACATAAGCAATATCACTAGAAACATACTACTTAGATTACTTATAAGAGCATACTTAAACTTACTTCTCCCCCTTTGACATGATCAAAAATAGGCTCCCCCGTACTAAGAGATAAAATGAAATCAATCTCAAGCACAGAAATCAGAGCATGCGGAAGTCATAGACAATCATGATTAAGATATACTAATAAAAAACAATGGGAGAAGTGTGTAAAGACAAGTGTATAAAACTACATACCGAATGTAGAGTACTAAATAGAAAATTGCTTGTCATAACACAATATGGTTGGTAAAACCAAAGGAATTTGAAAAACAAGAAATAAGTAGTTTACCAACTTGAAATCCAAAGAATAAATCCAAAACACAATAGGATATAAAATATTGCTCTAGTTTTGGATGAGAACTATGAAATAAAGGATTTCAAACAAGAGCCATAAGGAATAGATAATTGCAACTAATAGATACCAATTGAGATATGACATTAAATAAACTTGATACCAATGGAAAAGATATAAACTTGAAACATTGATCAAAGAAACCATTAATAATCATAATTGTCCACAAATAAATAGTGGAACAAAATAAAAGAATGATCAATGTAAAATTGCAAGATATAAAGTAATCTCATTATTTGCAAAATCTATATGCTTATCCAAGTTCATGCATTTGAACTCAATTACCTTATCATGCTATATGAATACCCTTTAGATAAACATGAAGGTAAAAGAGAAAAATACTTGAGAAAGAAAAATTCAGTCGACTTGAATGCTCCTCCTCAAAGTACTACCAAAGGTGATAAAAATCATAAATTTTGGATAAGTTCTCAACAAGGAAAGCCAACTCAATTAAGCATGAAAGAAAAGCCAAACCAACGAAAGCACAATAGTCATCAAGATAATATATGAAAGTTAATATTTAAGAAGATGACTTATTTAATCCATATAAAAGAGAGATAAATGATAAAGACAATAGCATATACTCTCACAAACCCTTCACAAATAAAAGTATCATGACCTCATTCACTAAGATATGAAAAAGAAGAAGGTATGGGTCCATGATGAACTAGGTATACGACATATTTAAGGGTATAAATGAATTGAATCAATTAATTTGCTCCCCCTCAAAATATGCGTATCTAGTTCCAAAGCACTTATAGCATAAAATAGATAACTACAAGATCTAGGGGTAAATCAACTATGGATTTCTCTCCCTTGCTCAATGCATATAAGGCTATAAAATCGTCAAAAGACGAATAATTTCATCTTTAGTCAAGAGAAGATATCCAATTAATAGCCACTAAAGATGAAAAATCAAAAGAATATTCCAATTAAGCACATATAATCAAAAGATAGCATATATTAGTCTATATAGTAGGATCTCATATTTAAATATGATAGAACAATGTATGTTATCCTTTGAGAAAATGTCATCATGAAAAAGAATAAGGTCAATTAAGAACAATCATGATGATAGACAGGATATAGCTCAAAACTAAAAATAAAACTCAAACATCATGTCCATGATTATCTGATTAAGAAAGAATCAACCAATTTATTACTTTACATGGACTAGGTATGTTTTATCACATATGTACCCATCAACCGGATAATATACAAACTTTGCTACTTCTAAATGAAAGACCAATAAAGTTCAAATAGCAAAGACACTATGTGATAATCCATGAGTAGTCAAAGTAGAGTAGTAAATTAACTTGACATTTACAAAATTAGATAGTTTAGGACTACTCAATCATTAGGATCATTCATAAAGAAAACAAATGAATAAATATGATCTAATGAATCTTATCAAGAGAAAATCACAAATCCAAAAAAAAAATCTCACAAATCAATAGAAAAAAAAATAGAAAAGAGTCATTCTCATTTAAATGATTGCAATTATAATCAAGAAGAGAAGTAGAAGATAATATGATGAAATCATGACTCAAATGTGAGAGAAATTTAAGAGATACTTGCTAATGACTAATATGAAAGGAGACTTAAAGAAAGGAATCACAAACCTCCAAGAGAAATAAGATATAGTCAAGAATTAGTAAAACTAGTTTTAGAGAACAAACATATGCATCTAAAATAGGATACCAATTACTCTTAGAAGAATTAAAGATCTTGTTTATGTAAACTAGCATATCATATATAGATTGAAAAGAAAAAAAAACAATAGCTAGATGAGTGGAAGTGAACCAAAATTATATAGCTTAATAATATATCTCAAATACGCAAACTATATAATCCAAATAAGATTAATGAGGGAAGCCATCAACAAGATAAAGGTGCTCATTAAATCTTAAGTCACTAACACTAAAAATACTTGCTTAAGCAAAGAGTTCTCAATAAGTATAATACATTTTGAATGATCAAAATGATTTGTAGATTCTTTATTAAGCAAGGATAAGAGTATAAGATGACAAAATAAAAGAATTAGACTCTTATCAAGTATAGGCCAAAAGAGATACTCATGAAAATATAATAAAATAAATCTCTTGCCAAGTATTGATATTTACCCAAGATAGTAAAATGATAGATCGATCTAGAGAATGCAAAATACTATAGCCATTATAAAATAAGTGTATTCTCTAGAAATGGGAAAATTTCAAAACAAAAGCTCAAACCATAGTAGCTAAAGTTAACAAGAAGTACATTTTTCAAAGAGCTTTCATAGTGCACCATAGTAAAATATAAAGATATAAACTAGAAAAAGTGCACTAATTAAGGAGGTGAATTTAACAAGCAAGGTAAAGCACAAAACCATGTGATCCTTAAAAATACTTCCATAAATAGTCATGAACAAGACGCTAATAAATATTTCCTCTCAACATCCTAACTTAAAGGAATAAAAAATCAATTAAGAACATGTATCCATAATGCCAACCAAAAAGTCAAGAAGATATCATCAAACGAAGACTTTAAGGAAGAAGCTGATTGATTCAAGAAGAACAAATCTGGTCAAAGGAATCAATAGCTAAGGTATGAGATAAGCACAAGTTTGAAGGTAACAAGTATATTTAAATACTCTTCAAGTCAATATAAAACTTTCGCTTAACTCATATGCCCAAATAAAGATATTTATACAAAAAAAATATCAACATAAGAAATACATGATCTACATGTAAATGAAAATTTTAATGAATATAGTCATGTATTCTTAATGAATGTTTGAAAAACTATCACAAATTTAAAGCACATATAAATAAGCTTTATTAGGCAAAAACATAATTGATTCATAAGAGGTTTAATCAAAATAAAATATGAGAATCAATAATGGATATATTATGTAAGCACAAGGTTAAAATGGAAGTATAAGTGTATACTTGTCAAGTGATAACAAGCTTGTGCTAAACATATATATTCACAAATACCGATTTAAAGTAAATAATACATATTAAGAAGAAATCGGTAAGAAGTAACTATTTCAATAACTTAAAAGACAGAGAGTTAAAATCATATTAACTCAAATCAAAATCAAGCTCCTATGGACTAGAGTGATATGCATGCTTTATAAAAAAAAGATAAGAATAGCGAGCATGCATGTATAAATGTGTCACACTTAATAGAAAATGAGTGATAAACTACATAGTGTGAACTAAACATTTAAGCCGAGTAACTAGTCATGCGGATAAAAGAATTAATAAGAAAATTAACTAAGCATGCTAGTATTAAATCTCACATTGATTTATATAAAGGACAACTAAAAGATATCAATGTGAGCGAGTAGCAAGACATCAAGTGAAACATGCTAGATTCTATAAATATAAATAATTTAAAGAGAATCGCTTAGCATGTTACCAAAGTGGCTCTAGTGGCCATGCTTGTGTTGGTACAATTGCTTGGAAGATGACCTTTGAGCTTTGCAACCACCAACACGCTCCTCGGTGCTATGTCCCGATACAAGAAGCTTCACCTACAACATTAGATGAAGACTTTGGTATCCAAATAAACTTGGATCCATATTTATTAGCTTTAGGGACCCATATAGCACTTACTCTAGCATTGGTAGTGAAGGTCCTACGAATAGGGCATGTAAAGCTCATGTGTCCAATGCGAGAGCAATAGAAGCATCTAATGCTAGTGTGTGCACAAGTATCAGAATGAGCATGGTTATGAACATGTGACATACTAGAATGATGAATGTCTCTAGAGTGAGCATGCATGGATTTGGTCTTAAGGATATCATGTTCTAATATCAAATCATCATGCATACAAGTAAGAGAATCAAATTTAACATTTAAAGCATTATTCTCTTTTTCAAATAAAACCATTCTAGAAATAAAATCATCATTTTGTTTCTTCAAAGAGTCAATAGAAGAATCATGCAAATGATTTAGCTCATGAGTTTGCCTCTGAAGATCTTCTATTGATGAGGAAAGAGATTTAATTTTCAAAATTAAAGCCTCATTCAAACTCTTTAAAGAAACACAAGATAAGTTTTGAGAATCAAGTCTAGATAATAAAATATTGTTTTCATTTCTCAAAAACTTATTTGCTTCTTCTAAATGAATAACCTTTTCAGAAAGTTCTTCATTTCTAGAATGAAGGTTGTCAAGAATCTCTAAGGATTGTTTAGCCATGGCTTTCCACTTAGAGCATTTCTTGCATTTAGAAGAAACATGATTGTCTATGCTACTAGAAGTAACACCCTCTTTATCGGAGGAGGAGTAAGAGGAATACGATGCCATAGAAAAATAACAAGGATCTACTCTAAGGATGTTAAGCCTAACAATAGAGTCCTTGCTCTGATACCAATTGTAGGAACCCTAGAGGGGGGTGAATAGGGTCAAGCTAACTAATCAAGCACTAGCACAAGCTAATTGGCAATTTAAAAATATAAGTGCAAGATAAGAAGCAATAACAATACCGACACCCGATTTATCCTGGTATCCTCCCTAGAGGCAATCCAGACCCGGAACTCTCTCCGGATTTAATCCACTATTTGAGCAAATAGTTACACACGAGTTTGGATCCAAAGAACTCGCCAACTTCTTACACGAGAGTTTGGATACGAAGACTCCCCAACTTCAACCGAGAGTTTGGATACGAAGACTCCCCAACTTCAACCGAGAGTTTGGATACGAAGACTCCCCAACTTCAACCTTTCACAGTAGGTTTTGATCTCCTTACAATAGGATGAAGATCTTACTTTTCAACTCAATAACTCTAACACAATTTGTGGATAGTAAATAAAAGCTTTGTAGAGTTGTTTGTGGATAGGCTTTGGTGGTTTAGAAATTTTTAGGCTCAAAGCATCAACCTTGAATGAAGGGGTTCAAGGCTATTTATAACCAAAGCATTGAAAAGAGCTCAAGGCAACTTTTCAGTCCACGAACCGGCATACCGCCGGTATGATCCGGCATACCGGTGGTATACCGGTCTGGGATTGCAACGGCTAGAAATATAGCCGTTAGGATCATTAATGGCTGGAAATCCGACCGTTGGAATTTCAACGTTTCGGAAGCGGTATACCGTCGGTATGGACCGGTATGCCGTCGGTATGCCGGTTTTGTAAACAAAAACTTTCTGTGAACAAAAAAACCGGTATACCGTTGGTATACACCGGTATACCGTCGGTATGCCGTTTTCCACCAAAAATGATCCTGGGCTTATTTCTGTCCTAGCTTTCGATTTTGCCATCCATTTCTTGTGTTTACAATTATTCCTAAGACTCATTACAGACTCCAGATATACTGTAGCAGGTGCATGCTTCTTCAGAGTCTTGAAATAATGATGGCATGGCTTATCTTCTTCCTTTGATAGGTGCTAGCTTTTTTCCTTGGCGGCAGCTGTCCAAAGATATCCAGTTTGCGAAAACTGAATACCTTTCGGGGGCTTCGCTCCCGAACCCTCGACGAGGGACGCTGCCCCCTCGATCCCCGTCCGCTGACCGGGCAGCGGAACCCCCGGTGCGTGGCTCTAGAGATGTCGTCGGGTGGTTCAGAAAAATCTTGTGGGATCCATCGTCTTTGGCCCACCATGATTTCTTTATTGCATTGCATATGTCCACATTGATCTTGCTAATTGCTTTTCTGCAAATACATGTTAGATGAACAAAGCAATATACATGTAGCAAGAATGATAAGATAAAATCACATAAGGACTATGCGAAGTTTAAGTATCAATGCTATAGTGATAGCATAAATATTAGTGATATCATAATGTTAAACTTAATTAAATAACCATAATCAAAACATAGTTCTGATTTTGGTAGCTCAATTAAATTTAACATAAATATAATAAAAACTCATATCACTAATATGTAAACCAATAGGCACATATCACCAAAGGTATAAGTATAAGTAGAAATGCTATAGCGATAGTATGAAGATTAGTGATAATGAAATGCTAAACTTAACATATTAACTATATTCAAAAACATGATACAATCATTGGGCTAACATTCATCGCCATTTCTTCGAGGATGATTACATTTGGATCGTCTTCGCTTCGCTCGCCAAAAATCATTCTTTTCTTATGTTTTTCCTTATTTTTGTTGGTAGTGGATTTGTCTCCATCCAACATATTGTATCAAGACAATTCATTCTCATTATATGATCTTTTATTCATTTATTCTGTGTGGATGAGATTAGTTATAGTTCTACTGCATTTTACAGCTTATGTATTTATACGAGGCTTTCATATATTGGAGTATACTTCGTATGAATACAGCTATCATGTCTACGTTCTTAGTCCTACGTATTTTGGGACTGGGGCGTTACAAGCTCCGGGTCAAAGTTTTGGCTCAGAGCAAGAATCTGTTGACGGAGCACATCCACCATGCTGTCAGAAAAAATTAGTAACGGTGAGAGACCCATCTGAGTAGGACGTATACTCTGATATATATAATATCTCCTCGAACACTCAATCCCACTACTGATATCATTCTTGTAAAGGTGATCTCTCAGAGTATACGTCCTACTCAGATGGATCTCTAAGAGTATCCACTCCGGTTGGTTGTCGAGTGGCTGCAGGGACTATGTCATGATCACCATGTCGTACCATAGTTTCTGCCTCGCCAGTCGAATGGCTGCAGGGACTATGTCCTGATCACCATGTCGTTGTCCAATACAATCCAGAGATTGACACAATACTAATTCATATATGTAGTCCAATACAAATAGTCTAATACAAAAGCAACCCAACACAAATAGTCCAATACAAATAAGTACTAATAGCTAATGAGAACCACGCAGCTCACGCAAATGCTCAGTGATACGATCACGCAACCACCTCGAATAAGTGGGATTGACGGCGGCAGGAGAGATGTAGTCCCTCGCAAGTGCTGCATGAATAGAACTCCCGGTCTCACTAGCTACCGGTGATGGATGAATAGAACTCTCGGTCTCACTAGCTACCGGTGCCACTTCCTCCTTAACAGTAGGAGGAGCCACCTCAGCATTCACTGTTTCCCTCAAACGACGTGCTGCTCCTCGGGTCATAGGTGCCATCTGGTAAGATCGATATTCACAAATAATATAATTGTAACATAAGCAAGCTAACTAAAGGAACCATCATGTAATTTGAGTACATTTTCGAAAGCAGATAAAGTACAGAAAATTTGATTTTTTGCCAAGTGTGAGAACGGATGGCTCAGAACACAACCCAAAATTCATTCTAGCATACATTAGTGTGAATCATCTATGTTCTGTACATATGGTGTAGTATATGTTCTTATCGTATCTAGTATCTGAAGAATGTAACAGAATTAAGATGAACTTACATAATGTAATACTAAGACATCATCTGCTACTATATAAGATATAGTGATAGGTTGTCATATCATCATTGCCGAGGGATGAGGGTCGGAGGGCAGTCAACATTATCTACGGCTACATAGTTTCTGCCTCGTCAGTCGAATGGCTGCAGGAACTATGTCCTGATCACCATGTCGTACCGTAGATTTATGCAAATAGAGCTGGAGCTGGAGCCAAAATATAGAATCCAAAATACAAAATACAGAATCCAATCCCTGGGTTCGTCGAAAATACAAAAACAAAGATTGACACACAGTTCTAATTCATATGTGTTTTAAGTGTGAGAACGGATGGCTCAGAACACAACCCAAAATTTATTCTAGCATACATTAGTGTGAATCATCTATGTTCTGTACATATGGTGTAGTATACGTTCTTATCGAATCTAGTATCTAGTATCTAAAGAATGTAACAGAATCAAGATGAACTCACATAATGTAATACTAAAACATCATCTACTACTATATAAGATATAGTGATAGGTTGTCGTATCATCATTGCCGAGGGATGACGGTCGCAGGACAGTCAACTTTATCTACGGCTATATAGTTTCTGTCTCGCCAGTCGAATGGCTGCAGGGACTATGTCCTGATCACCATGTCGTACCATAGTTTCTGTCTCGCCAGTCGAATGGCTGTAGGAACTATATGTCCCGATCACCAAGTGTGAAAACGGATGGCTCAGAACACAACCCAAAATTTATTCTAGCATACATTAGTGTAAATCATCTATGTTCTGTACATATGGTGTAGTTTACGTTCTTATCGTATCTAGTATCTGAAGAATGTAACAGAATAAAGATGAACTCACATAATGTAATACTAAGACATCATCTACTACTATATAAGATATAGTGATAGGTTGTCATATCATCATTGCTGAGGGATGAGGGTCGTAGGGCAGTCAACTTTATCTACGGCTACATAGTTTCTGCCTCGCCAGTCGAATGGCTGCAGGGACTATATCCTGATCACCATGTCGTACCATAGTTTCTGTCTCACCAGTCGAATGGCTGCAGGGACTATATGTCCCGATCACCATGTTACCAATTAACCAACCAACAAAACTACTTGTTACAAATATCGGCACTATCGGTGCGTTCGAATCGGAGTATCACATTTTTCGGTGTCGAAAAATAAATAATTATTACTAAATTATCATATTTTTTGGCACTATCGGTGCCCCTGACCAAGCCCCCCTACACCACCCCTAACCCGAACCCTAACCCTCCACTCCCCTCCTGCTCCCCTCCTCCAGCCGCCCCCACCCCCCTGCTCTCCTCCCCCAGCCGCCCACACATACCCACCCCTAACCTGAACCCTACCCCTAGCTCCCCTCCTCCAGCCGCCCGCATCCCCCCTGCCTCACCCCCCCAGCCACCCCCCACTCACCGCCGAACCACCCGCATCCCCCCTTCCCCTCCCTCCGAGCCACGCGTACCCCCCAACCACCAACAACCAAAACAGTCGGAGAGAGAGAGACAGAGAGAGAGAGAGAGGGAGGGGAAGAGTACCACGTACCGGAGAGGGAGGAGAGTCGCCGGAGAGAGTGAGAGTTGCCGGAGAGAGTGAGAGCGCCGAAGAGAGTGAGAGTCGCCGGAGAGAGTGAAAGCGCCGGAGAGAGTGAGAGCGCCGGAGGGGGGAGGAGAGAGAGCGAGAGAGTAAAATGGAATAAAATGGACCCTAACCCGAACCCTAACCCTAGTTCCCCTCCCCCAGCCGCCCTCGTCCCCCCTGCCCCACCCCTCCAGCCACCCCCCACTCACCCTCCAACCACCCGCATCCCCCCCCTGCACCTCCCCCCGAGCCCCCCGTACCCCCCCAACCCACCAACAACCAAAATAGACGGAGAAAGAGAGAGAGAGAGGGAGGGGGAGAGTCACGTACCGGAGAGGAAGGAGAGTCATCGGAGAGAGTGAGAGTCGCAGTCGGAGAGAGTGAGAGTCGCAGTCGGAGAGAGTGAGAGCACCGGAAGGGGGAAGGAGAGAGAGTAAGAGAGGAAAATAGAGGAAAATAAATCGGTGGGGGAGGATATAATTAGAATTTAGCGACGTTCAAACGACATTCGCTAAATTAGTCGCTATTAGCGACGTCATCGCGACGTTTCACGACGACTAGCTCATGTAATTAATATACGTCGTTATTTTGTCGCTAGTAGCGACGATTAGCGACGCTTCAGTAAAACGTTGCTAATGTACATACTTTAGCGACGTTAATCGAACGTAGCTAAATTTATGTCGCCAAATGAGCAGATTTTAGAAGTGTCGGACTATTGGAGATCTGGAGCAGGAGGGGGCGTGTCGCGACGAAGGGCTAAGAAAAGCTCATAGTCCTCCTGTGAAATCGACACCGATGAAGGAGGTAGTGACATCTGTGGAGTCGGTGTCGATGAAGAAGGCAGTGGCGCCGACGGAGTCGACGACGATGAAGGCGCACCCGGAGGACGATAACGCTCCAACGCTGCAAGTCGCTGGTGGTATGAATCCATGGTAGATAACATTCTATCACTGCTATCAGTCATCGAATCCTGCACCAATCTCAGCCTCTCGTCCATGGTCATCTGTGATGCCTGCAGATCCAATACGCTGTGCTCCGTCGACGCTCTAAGATCGGTGATGCTCCGCTCTGTCCGCTCAGTCACATGTCGGAGCTCCATAATGCTGCGGTCGAGCGCATCCAATCGTGCTATAAGCGTAGTCTCATCCGACTAGTGCTGAGACTGGTCCTGAATCCGTCGTAGCAGCTCGTCCCGGAGAGACTCCATTATCTGGTGGACTCGGGCAGACTCCTGGGACGGCTGTGGACCATGCACACTAGTGGGGGATGCCCCAGAGGACTGGCTCGCAACTATGGCGCCATAGGATCCTGTACCGTAGTACGTACCCCTACGGAGGCCACCAGTGGCGGTCATCCACAGCTCATCCGCCGACGAAGCTTGAGTGGGCTGCGAGGAAGTACCGACCTCTCCCGCAGTAGGTGCACTAGCAGTCTCCCGGTCCCGAAGCCTCTGATACTCGGTCTAGAAAGTATGGATAGTACTCTATGATTTCTAATTTCTAATTAATTACTTATTATTACTAACTACATGAATATTTATTTGTATGCATATTTACTAAGTTATATTAAAATTAACACGAAGTATTATAACTAACAAATAGTATTGTAATACTTACATAGGCAAGCTCGGCCCTCTCGTCAATAAGGCCTTCGCCCTTCCGATGGGTGGCCAGAAAGACGGTCACCATGTCGACGTTACCGACCTTCCTTACCTGTAATTAAATATATTATCTTAGTAATAATTTATCAAATTTGCATTAAAAAAATATTTCTGAAAGAAAAATACATACCAGACGACGAAAATGTTCCGTCATCGGAATCGACCCATCGTACCACTTCGAGGCATGCTGCCTAGCCACCTTGGCCTTCTCGGACTTTTCCATGTACCTTGGCTCGTTGAATCGAGCCTTCATCGCATCCCACTGATCAGGGGTGATCCAACCTTGGATCGGCTTTCCGGCACGATCACCAGCCTTCTGATCATTGATAGTGTCACAGATCAGCTTAGCAGCGACAGCAGGAAATATTCCCTCGATCAGCTCGGCCCGGTGCGGTGGATAGAAAAACATATCCTAGAAGAGTACGCAAATCAAATATTTTTCAGTAATATATAATATGCATAAATCAAATGATTCATGTTAAAAGCAAATCTATTTTAACCTTGAAGCAGAGCGAGTAGTCATCCGTCTCGGAGTAGACATTGTTGGTAGTAGTCGAAGCAGAGCGAGATGATTACCCCGGCTTCCTCCTACGATCCCATATTCTGGTTTCTATGATAACAGAAGCAATTCAATTCTACATCATTGATTTTGAATTCATGATTTATCCGTCATTCACAACTGAACTCGGATCTTGATCGTGCTTACGTAACCTATAATCTGATTTCTATCAATTCTATCTCTCAATCGTGCTATACTCAAAATTTTTTCTCTCCATTTGCTTCTCTTAGCCTTGTTTTAGATTATGACTATCCGACTTTGATTTTCATGATCTTGATAATCTTAACCCTAAATCTAATTTCATCGAGCTGAAATCCTGTTAATCAATGTTTGACTCGATTGTAATCGGACGAAGCTCAAGTTTTGATTTCGTTGTCATATCTAAATCGTGCCCCAATGACTTGACTTATTTCTGAAATCATGCACATATGATTTTGTTCATATCATGATTCTATCGTGCCAAATCCCTCATCGTGTCTGAACAATTGTAAATCGATTTTCTTGATCGTGCAAACTCGTCATTCTTGGATCGTGCCTAAATTACTGCCTAAATCTTCTATCATGTGTTAACCCCACTACCAACCTTTAATTTCGAGGACGAAATTTTTATAAGGTGGGTAGGATGTAAGCCCCCTGAATTTTCTGAATTATTTTTCGAATTTTCTAATAAATTATTTTCAATAATTCATTTCTATATAATTAATTTCGATCATTAAATGCTCTTTACCGTGACTTGAAATTCTAGAGCATCAGGGATGCCAGTCTCTGGAAACTTTCTTCTTGAAGTTTGTAGTAGACGAGATTATCTTCAAATTGATATATCGTGTCCCACTCGAACTTGTCTCCTTGTGCTCCATTTGCTTCGCACAACTTTCGGATTAATTTAGACCAATTTATCGTCTGCCGTAATTCGTGATTTAATTTCCAACTTAATTTTCGGGCCCGACATCGGTCCAATCCGGTCGACCCAATATATGGCCCTGGCTTGTTTTGAACCTACTATGCACGTGCCACTTGCGTGCCACCGAATTGATCTTCCTTGTGCTCCTATTTCATCCGTAATTTTAAATTGGTTTAAATTATTATTTTAATTAAATTTTGGTCCCAAGCCTGACCAACTTGACCAACACCCAACCCAATTTGGTGTAACCTCCATCATGACTGCACACACCCCACTGATATTTTCCTACTCTAAATATCTCTATACATATACAAATATCTCATTATATATATATACATATATATATATGATATCTCTTTCTCTCTCTCCTTAAAAAATATTCAAACACACACACCCATCCCGATCCACCAGCACACCCCTCCCCCATTGTGGCCGACCTACACACCCCCACTCTCTCTTTCTTTCTCTCTCTCTCTCTAAATATCTTTCTTTTTCTCTCTCTAAAAATCTCTCTCTCCTTATATATTATATACACACATATATACTCTCTCTCTTCCTCTCACCATCAGCCATCACTCCACAGCACCCCCCCTTTTGAGTACACAAGAGCAGCACTCCCCCCATTCTTCTTCTTCATACTCCTTCTCCTTCTTCATTTCATTCTTTTCCACTTCTCTTCTTCTTCTTCTTCTTCTTCTTCTTCTAATACTACAACACCATCACCACCATTTTTCTCCTTGTCCTCCATCCCACCACCATAAGCCACCCATTCTCCACCACCACTCTTCGCCTCCTCGGCCTCCTCCCCTGGCCGGAGCTCGACCACCCATGGCCGAGCAGCAGCGGAGCACCACCACCATCGTCTCCACCATCGCCAAAACTGCCACTACCTCCATCATCCACATCACCACACGCCACCACCACCGCCTCAACCCCCGTACGACCAAGCCGCCACCGTCGCCGTCGTGCTCCAGCCTGGTCGCCTTGACGTGCGCGTATGCCTGTGTCAGCAGCCCGCACAGCAGCATGCAGCCGCAGCTGCAGCAGTAGCCGCACGGCGGCAGCAGCCGCGCGTTGTCCCGGCCACCGCCGCCGCATGGCCGTCCGCCCCCATGTCAGCGAGCCCCCCTGGCCAGGCTACCCCTAGGCACCACCCTGTGGCGGCCAACGTCCTCCGGGACGCGCCGTCTAGGCGATTTCAGCATTTTACTCGGAGTTCCGTCGACGCGCGCGCGGAGAAATTCCAGAATTCGCGCTCCGTCGCAGCGACTTCGCGCACGTTTTCTGGGAGATCCGATCGTTGGATCGGCGAACTCCTTGCTCCGTCTCAATCTTGGTATATCCCTCTTCATCTCTGTCAAGTTTGAACTGCTAATTTCGTCGTTTGATACATCAAAACCGGCCACCAAGTTGACGTTTTAATTTGTACTGTTTTTGGACAGTTTTGCGACACCAATTTCGCGGGTTCGTATCTTCTCCGTATCAGCTCCGTTTTGCGTGCTACTAGTTCCGGTGCACAGCTGGTATAACCCTCTTCCTGCCCCCTTTAGATTTTATTTCAGTTTGAGCTTGTTAGGTCGGTCGAATTTGACGCCAAAGTTGGCCGTCCGAATTCTTTAATTTGTACTTATTAAATTCCATTTTTGAACTCGGGACTCCGGATTCAATTTCTGACACCACCAGTAGACTCGTGGCGTCGTTCTGGCATGTTTTCATATAAAGTTTGTTAGATTTGGAGAACATGGGCCCTGTCACGCATTTCGGTGCAAAACGGGTCCCACTTTCTGAGTCAACGGGTCACTTTGAGATCGGCTCATCGAAATCCAATTTTGGATATACCGTTGAGTTCGTATCGTCATTCTGGACTCGTTGACATATAATTTGCTGAGTTTTGAGGACATTAGCTCCGACATGCTTTTCCGTACAAATCGGAATTTCAATGTCCTGGTCAACGGACCAATTTGAGATCGGGTCAACGGAATCCAATTCTGGATATACCGTTGGGTTCGTATCGTCATTCTAGATTCGTGGATATATAATTTGTTAGGTTTTATGTACTTTTATTTTGACACATTTTTCGGTGCGAAGTGTGTCCAACGACGGACATCATTTTGGCCCGAAATTATCGTTCTGCTCCTGTGTCCAAATTGGACTTTTGGGCAGGCTATTCTAGCTATTTTGACCATTCTGGACACGTTGGTGATGTTAGTTTCATCATCCGATAACATCTGTAGATTTCTTCCCTTTTTGTGTCACCCTATTATTATAATATTTTCTCCTTTTGGTTGTTTTAGAGACCCATCGATTTCAGTGATTTCTAAATCACTGAAATTCATAAGTTGACCTTGTAGATGTTTATAGAGACTAGCTTGACCTTATTGACCATGGTTGACTACTTTGACTAGACGTCGAAGTAGAGTCAACATTTGACCTAGGTTTGACCAGATTTGACCAACGTTGACTTTTTGACCAAGTCAACTGTAGATCAACCATTGACTTATTTAACCTAGATTAGACTTAGAGTTGATCGAAGTTGACCAGTTGACCAAAGTCAACTGTACGTCAACCTTGACCCAGTTTGTCTTAGTTTGACTTAGTTTGACCTAGATGTTTAGTATGTCTTTTGACCCTGATCAGCTCTTGTATTATTTCATCTTTAGGTCTATGGTTTTACTCTGAACCCTGATTCATATTGACAGCAGGACCCCAGGCGAGTACATTCTCTGATAATATTTCTGTTTTATGATATCGTCTATGTTTCTTGTATTTAGTGTAGATACCCTTGTTCTCTTGACACATTGTTCACACGGATTGGTATTTCCCTGGATCCCGTCATGAGATGTTATTCCTCGCTTTCCTTGGTATATCTTGTGCAAGTCTTTCTTGTTCCTTGTGCATTGTATAGACACGATTCCTGCGAAGGCTAGCTACCCTCTCAGAGAATCGCGTGTCATGATGTGTCATGGTTGGATCCACTATACTGGTCGGGGACGGGGAGTATTAGTGTAGATGTGTGGTCAATACCCGCCTTGTATATCTTGTGAACCTTGTGAATGCCAATCATACACCATACGTATGGTTGGCTAGATCATAACCTTGTGCAGACCCAAGCCGGCCACATGTTGTAGCTAGTACTCACATACTTGGATAGATGATTCTTGATTCTTGTACATGCCATGATCAGTTTTACTTGCCTTATTCTAGCTCTAGATTTACAGCTTACCTTGCCATGATACTCACATGTACATTTCATGATTTTCTTGTATATTCTCTCTATTTACTGCTACATTTTCAATATCGTCTAATTAGAACTGTTATTTGAGATTTGTGCTCGTTCCATCCTGACTGAATATGTTGACAAAATTTTAGGAGTAGTTGTGCCCTCAGTATTGGACTTCATGATGTTGCTAGCTGAGGTGGATCTCACTATTCTTCTATGTGAGTTGCCTGGTAGTTATCCTTAGTTAGTCTTGTTGTTCCTTCTTTAGTTCCTGTCTTATGATCATTGTAGATTTTAGTTGTTCTAGTGATATTGTTATTATTTCTTGTCTTATCTTCCTTAGTTTTTGTGATGTGACATGAGTACATTTCTAGTTATGGATTCTTAGATGTTGTAGTTAGTATAGTATACTTGACAGCGTTCTACCGCCGATACCGCGGCGTAGGCTGGGCGTGGCCCACGTATTCGTACCCGTATATTCGGGTACGGGTCGTGACACATTTTTAGTGGTGGCCCATGCAGGTCAGTCTTTGCAATTAATGCGAAGTCGTGGTAGTACTTGAGCTTATCTATACTACTGCGAGCCTTCCCTAGGATTATGATTGAGTCATGGCATATTTTAGAATTTGGTACTCAGTCACATATTAGGAACTCTTGGTAGATTCCAGGGATGACGCCTGGGGATCTTATTTCGAAGGCTTTCAAATCTTTTTCCACTTGTTTCCATTCGTCCTGATTTCTGAAATATCTGTCCGTATCAAACTTTATTCCTTCTTGGGATGAGTTTGTGGACCCCAAAGGGAAGGTATAAGTTGGACTTGTATATCATCTAGGTTGGAGAGAGAATATGATTTACCAACCTCGTATCATGGTCGAGGTTTGTTTTAGATTATATTCCACCGTTTTCTATCTTGACCTAGGTAGTACCCTCGGAACTTTCCCTGAGATTTTCCTCTGAACCCTATCTCGGAAGTTGTTTCCGTTGTTTCTATTAACTTACCCTTGACTTGTTGTTGAATTTTAAATATTAATATTCGTTGTTGACCTTTGATTTTGTTTTGGATAATTCTTTTAAGAATTGAGTTAAGATATCCTGATAAACATATTTTGGATGAGGACGACGAGAACGGTAAGTGTCTACTTTATTTATGGAGTTTAAAATTTATCGCAGTCATATTTGCTAGCCTGACAAGGACATGGAGTATGATTTTGGATATACTATCCTAAGTTATGGCATTTAGATTCTCTTGCAGCCATACCGGTTGGCGTGGTAAGGAATCTAGATGACATGATTATAGGGTGTATACCTTAGTTATGGACTCTATCGTTTATTGCAGCTATGTTTACTGACGTGGCGTAAATTCTGGCAATATGATTTTGGATAGACGTGTATGGTTATCAGGTCGTATCTTAGATTGATTCACTTCTTTTGACCAAATAATGAGGACAATTCATACCCATATTTCTCGACTTATCATTCATTTCTTTTTTCTATCTCGTATCTACTTCTGTCAGCCATACTTTGAAAACCTTGAAAATTTTAGAATTTTCATATCTTTTATCTTGGGAGAATCGAGGAAGTATCGTAGTCATCCGTCTCGGAGTAGACATTGTTGGTAGTAGTCGAAGTAGAGCGAGATGATTTCCCCGGCTTCCTCCTACGATCCCATATTCTGGTTTCTATGATAACAGAAGCAATTCAATTCTACATCCTTGATTTTGAATTCATGATTTATCCGTCATTCACAACTGAACTCGGATCTTAATCGTGCTTGTGTAACCAATAATCTGATTTCTATCAATTCTATCTCTCAATCGTGCTATACTCAAAAAAATTTTCTCTCCATTTGCTTCTCTTAGCCTTGTTTTAGATTATGACTATCCGACTTTGATTTTCATGATCTTGATAATCTTAACCCTAAATCTAATTTCATCGAGCTGAAATCCTGTTAATCAATGTTTGACTCGATTGTAACCGGACGAAGCTCAAGTTTTGATTTCGTTGTCATATCTAAATCGTGCCCCAATGACTTGACTTATTTCTGAAATCATGCACATATGATTTTGTTCATATCATGATTCTATCGTGCCAAATCCCTCATCGTGTCTGAACAATTGTAAATCGATTTTCTTGATCGTGCAAACTCGTTATTCTTGGATCGTGCCTAAATTACTGCCTAAATCTTCTATCATGTGTTAACCCCACTACCAACCTTTAATTTCGAGGACGAAATTTTTATAAGGTAGGTAGGATGTAAGCCCCCTGAATTTCCTGAATTATTTTTCGAATTTTCTAATGAATTATTTTCAATAATTCATTTCTATATAATTAATTTCGATCATTAAATGCTCTTTACCGTGACTTGAAATTCTAGAGCATCAGGGATGTCAGTCTCTGGAAACTTCCTTCTTGAAGTTTGTAGTAGACGAGATTATCTTCATATTGATATATCGTGTCCCACTCGAACTTGTCTCCTTGTGCTCCATTTGCTTTGCGCAACTTTCGGATTAATTTAGACCAATTTATCGTCTACCGTAATTCGTGATTTAATTTCCAACTTAATTTCCGGGCCCGACATCGGTCCAATCCGGTCGACCGCCCTGGCCTATTTTGAGCCTACTGTGCACGTGCCACTTGCGTGCCACCGAATTGATCTTCCTTGTGCTCCTATTTTAAATTATTATTTTAATTAAATCTTGGTCCCAAGCCCGACCAACTTGACCCAACATCCAACCCAATTTGGTGTAACCTCCATCATGACTGCCCACACCCTACTGATATTTTCCTCTACTCTAAATATCTCTATACATATACAAATATCTCATTATATATATATATATATATATATATATATATATATATATATATATATATATATATATATATATATATATATATATATATATGATATCTCTTTCTCTCTCTCCTTAAAAAAAAATATTCAAACACACACACCCATCCCCATCCACCAGCACACCCCTCCCCCATTGTGGCCGACCTACACACCCCCACTCTCTCTTTCTTTCTCTCTCTCTCTCTCTCTCTCTAAATATCTTTCTTTTTCTCTCTCTAAAAATCTCTCTCCTTATATATTATATACACACATATATACTCTCTCTCTTCCTCTCACCATCAGCCATCCCTCCACAGCACCCCCCCTTTCGAGTACACAAGAGCAGCACTCCCCCCATTCTTCTTCTTCACACTCCTTCTCCTTCTCCATTTCATTCTTTTCCACTTCTCTTCTTCTTCTTCTTCTAATACTACAACACCATCACCACCATTTTTCTCCTTGTCCTCCATCCCACCACCACAAGCCACCCATTCTCCACCACCACTCTTCGCCTCCTCGACCTCCTCCCCTGGCTGGAGCTCGGCCGCCCATGGCCGAGCAGCAGCGGAGCACCACCACCATCGTCTCCACTATCGCCAAAACCGCCACCACCTCCATCATCCACATCACCACACGCCACCACCACCGCCTCAACCCCCGCACGACTAAGCCGCCGCAGCCGCCGCAGCCGCCGTCGTGCTCCGGCCTGGCCGCCCCGATGCGCGCGTGTGCCTGCGCCAGCAGCCCGCACAGCAGCATGCATCCGCAGCTGCAGCAGTAGCTGCGCGGCGGCAGCAGCCGCGCGCCGCCCCGGCCACCGCCATCGCATGGTCGGCCACCCCCACGTCAGCGAGCCCCCCCTGGCCGGGCGACCCCTAGGCACTACCCTATGGCGGCCAACGTCCTCCGGGACGCGCCGTCTAGGCGATTTCAGCATTTTACTCGGAGTTCCGTCGACGCGCGCGCGAAGAAATTCCAGAATTCGTGCTCCGTCGCAGCGACTTCGCGCACATTTTCTGGGAGATCCGACCGTTGGATCGATGAACTCCTTGCTCCGTCTCAATCTCGGTATATCCCTCTTCACGTCTGTCAAGTTTGAACCGTTAATTTTGTCGTTTGATACATCAAAACCGGCCACCAAGTTGACGTTTTAATTTGTACTATTTTTGGACAGTTTTGCGACGCCAATTTCACGGGTTCGTATCTTCGCCGTATCAGCTCCGTTTTGCGCGCTACCAGTTCCGGTGCACAGCTGGTATAACCCTCTTCCTGTCCCCTTTAGATTTCATTTCAGTTTGAGCTTGTTAGGTCGGTCGAATTCGACGCCAAAGTTGGCCGTCCGAATTCTTTAATTTGTACTTGTTAAATTCTATTTTTGAACACGAGACTCCGAATTCAATTTTTGACACCACCAGTAGACTCGTGGCGTCGTTCTAGCATGTTTTCATATAAAATTTGTTAGATTTGGAGAACGTGGGCCCTGACACGTATTTCGGTACAAAGCGGGTCCCACTTTCTGAGTCAACGGGTCACTTTGAGATCGGCTCATCGGAATCCAATTCTGGATATACCGTTGAGTTCGTATCGTCATTCTGGACTCGTTGACATATAATTTGTTGAGTTTTGAGGACATTAGCTCCGACACGCTTTTTCGTGCAAATCGAAATTTCAATGTCCTAGTCAACGGACTAATTTGAGGTCGGGTCAACGGAATCCAATTCTGGATATACCATTGGGTTCGTATCGTCATTCTGGATTCGTGAACATATAATTTGTTAGATTTTGTGTACTTTTATTTTGACACGTTTTTCGGTGCGAAGTGTGTCCAACGGCGGACATCATTTTGGCCCAAAATTACCGTTCTGCTCCTGTGTCCAAATTGGACTTTTGGGCAGGCTATTCTAGCTATTTTGACCATTCTGGACATGTTGGTGATGTTAGTTTCATCATCCGACAACATCTGTAGATTTCTTCCCTTTTTGTGTCACCCTATTATTATAATATTTTTTCCTTTTGGTTGTTTTAGAGACCCGTCGATTTCAGTGATTTCTAAATCACTGAAATTCATAAGTTGACCTTGTAGATGTTTATAGAGACTAGCTTGACCTTATTGACCATGGTTGACTACTTTGACTAGACGTCGAAGTAGAGTCAACATTTGACCTAGGTTTGACCAGATTTGACCAACGTTGACTTTTTGACCAAGTCAACTGTAGATCAACCATTGACCTATTTAACCTAGATTAGACTTAGAGTTGACCGAAGTTGACCAGTTGACCAAAGTCAACTGTACGTCAACCTTGACCCAGTTTGTCTTAGTTTGACTTAGTTTGACCTAGATGTTTAGTATGTCTTTTGACCCTGATCAGCTCTTGTATTATTTCATCTTTAGGTCTGTGGTTTTACTCTGAACCCTGATTCATATTGACAACAGGACCCCAGGCGAGTACATTCTCTGATAATATTTCTGTTTTATGATATCATCTATGTTTCTTGTATTTAGTGTAGATACCCTTGTTCTCTTGACACATTGTTCACACGGATTGGTATTTCCCTGGATCCCGTCATGAGATGTTATTCCTCGCTTTCCTTGGTATATCTTGTGCAAGTCTTTCTTGTTCCTTGTGCATTGTATAGACACGATTCCTGCGAAGGCTAGCTACCCTCTCAGAGAATCGCGTGTCATGATGTGTCATGGTTGGATCCACTATACTGGTCGGGGACGGAGAGTATTAGTGTAGATGTGTGGTCAATACCCGCCTTGTATATCTTGTGAACCTTGTGAATGCTAATCATACACCACACGTATGGTTGGCTAGATCATAACCTTGTGCAGACCCAAGCCGGCCACATGTTGTAGCTAGTACTCACACACTTGGATAGATGATTCTTGATTCTTGTACATGCCATGATCAGTTTTACTTGCCTTGTTCTAGCTCTAGATTTACAGCTTACCTTGCCAAGATACTCACATGTATATTTCATGATTTTTTTTGTATATTCTCTCTATTTACTGCTACATTTTCAATATCGTCTAATTAGAACTGTTATTTGATATTTGTGCTCGTTCCATCCTGACTGGATATGTTGACAAAATTTTAGGAGTAGTTGTGCCCTCAGTATTGGACTTCATGATGTTGCTAGCTGAGGTGGATCTCACTATTCTTCTATGTGAGTTGCCTGGTAGTTATCCTTAGTTAGTCTTGTTGTTCCTTCTTTAGTTCCTGTCTTATGATCATTGTAGATTTTAGTTGTTCTAGTGATATTGTTATTATTTCTTGTCTTATCTTCCTTAGTTTTCGTGATGTGACATGAGTACATTTCTAGTTATGGATTCTTAGATGTTGTAGTTAGTATAGTATACTTGACAGCGTTCTACCGCCGATACCGCGACGTAGGCTGGGCGTGGCCCACGTATTCGTACCCGTATATCCGGGTGCGGGTCGTGACAACTTCCGTGGAGTCCACATCAACAATATTGGTTACAAGAGGTAGCTCGTCCTCCTGATAAGCTTTTTCATCAACATCAAAAGTATCTCTAGCTTTAGTCTTGCATACTGCCCACCAGTCAGAATTCGTTGCTCCCCGTCTCGGATAAGCTGTGAAGTACACGAGCTGAGCTTGAGTTGCTAGGAAAAATGGTTCGTAGCCTTGATATCTATGCTTGTAGTTTATATCCACAAGACCATGCTTGTCAATTTTTCAACCTTGATTTTCAGTCGGATCGAACCATTCACACTTGAACAACACGATCTTTGCAGGTTTTCTGCCATAATTATACGTTAACTCCACAATCTCTCGCAAGATGCCAAAGAAATTATTTTCTGGATCGACGTCTTTGTAGTTCGAAGATTTGATACACAAACAACTGTTTTTCGTGGAATCAAGATCCAGAAAGTTGTCTATGATCGGAGCATTTGTCGACTTGAACTGAAAGCCATTAACACAGTAACTTGGCCATATTTTAACAAAAGTAATTGGTCCCTTGGCAAGAGTTCTAATTAATTCAATCTCGGGTGAAATTAGACGATCGACCTGAATACCAAAGAAGAGATAGTAAGTTATTTATTGTGCAGTTGTATTAAAAGAGGCCAGTAATTACCGGACTGCTTACATATTCGCTCAACCAAGAAGGAAAATGACGTCTCATTTCTTGTTCTAATGCTTCGTCTGTTAGGTAGGGTCTAACCGACCTCAACTCAGCATTATATGTGCTGAAAAATAACGAAGCAACCGCCGATTAGTACAACAATATTAGCTTATACTATTACATTGAGATGACGTAAACTCATCATTAATTACTTACCACTCTAGCTTCTCCACTTCATCCTCGTCGCAATTGAGTAATACATACAACTGAGCAGCCCTTAGCTCTTCGTTATTCAAATATCTTTTCTTCATTTTCCCCGAAGGCTTTTCGGACGCATTGAATACTTTCAGTATTCCATCATTAGATTCTTGATAACCGTCGTCGTTTCTCGGAGCCCTCGTTCTATTCGTAGCAACATGAGGTTTGAAATACGTCGAGCAGAAGTTTGTAATCTCCTCGAGAATATAGGCTTCACAAATAGAACCCTCGACCCGAGCCTTGTTTTTCACCTTCCTCTTTAGGTGGTTCAAATGCCGCTCAAACGGGTACATCCACCGATAACCAACGGGCCCACCAACACGTGCCTCGTAGGAAAGATGAATTGGCAAATGCTCCATGGAGTCGAAGAATCTAGGAGGAAATACCTTCTCGAGCTTGCATAGTGTTACCGCAATATCGTTCTCCTGCTTTTCTAGACGATCAACGAGCAACTTACTAGAACAAAGATCTTTGAAGAATATGCTAAGCTCGGTCAATGGATCCCAAACAACCGAGGGTAAGAATTTCCAAAATGCAATCGGAATTAACCTCTCCATGAATACGTGACAATCATGGCTCTTCATACCTGTCAGTTTGTTCTCCTTGAGGTCGATGCATCTTCTCAAGTTTGAAATATACCCGTCTAGAAATTTTAGACCTTGAATCCACCTACAAAGTCTCACTTTATCCTCCTTCTCCAGTGAGAAAATTGCCTTAGGCTGCTTCAACTTTCCATTCCCGTCCTCTATCAAATGCAATGCAGGACGTCTACATATTTCTTCCAAGTCCAATCTAGCCTTTGGATTGTCTTTCGTCTTCCCCTTTACGTCTATTATAGTATTAATTATGTTGTCAAACACATTCTTCTCCATATGCATGACATCAAGGTTATGTCTAATCAGATTGGTGCTCCAATATGGTAGATCCCAGAATATACTCCTCTTCGACCAGTTATGAGTGCGACCAAATTCGTCACACTTGTAGCCCGTAGCAGGCTCTTCAGTAGCTCTTGGTAAATCTTTTACCTCTTCCCATATCGTGTATTCGGGCCACCTTGGCGGGGGATTAGCCTTCTCCATAATGCCAGCACGAAAATATTCCTGTTCCTCCGGTACGGATGATCCTTCGGCAGGAATTGTCGATGACAATCGAAGAAGCACGGTTTGCCTACGTGTTTCAAACGGAAAGCCTTAGTGTGGTCCATGCAATACGGACATGAAATACGACCATGCATGCTCCATCCAGATAACATACCATAGGCCGAAAAGTCGTTGATGGTCCACATAAGTGCTGCCCGCATCTGAAAATTTTGTTTTCTAGATACATCGTACGTGTTGGAACCTACTTCCCACAGCTGATTCAACTCATCAATCAATGGCTGTAAATACACATCGATGTTCCTTTTTGGATTGTTCGGACCTAGGATAATAACGGTGAGGAACATATACAGAGTCTTCATGCACATCCAAGGCGGTAGATTGTACGGAGTGACGATCACAGGCCAACACGAATACTGGATCCCGAAAGTCCGAATAGGTTAAAACTGTCGGAGCAGAGACCCAATCTGACATTTTGCAGATTAGAAGCAAAATCTGGATACTCTCGATCGAAGTGCTTCTATGCTTCTCCATCAGATGGTTGATCCAACACTCCTTCGGTCTGTTCCCGCTTATGCCAACTCATGTTTTCTGCAGTTTCTTTCACCATAAACAACCGCTGCAACCACAACGTCAACGACAAGTAGTACATCGAATCGGTAGGCTTCCTGGCACCAACAGACTTTCCTCTACCACTGTCCTTGTAGCGATCGGTACCACAAAATCTGTAGGCATCTTCATCCTTGTCGTCTTTGTAGTACAACATGCACCCGTTGCGACATGCATCGATTTTCTCATATCCCATCCAGAGCGATCTCACCATCCTCTTAGACCGATAGAAGTCTTTAGGCAACTTAGCACCCTCAGGCAATATTTCTATAAGCAACTCCATAAGACGGTTGTAGCAATCTTACGACATGTTAAAATCGGACTTGATGCTCAATAATCTTGTAACCACCTCCAACGGTGAATGATCCTCACAACCAAGATATAATGGAGTCCTTGCATTCACCAGCAACTCCACGAACTGTACAGCATCGACGTTCGGTGCCTCCTCAGGTGCATCATGATCGTCCGGATCGAAACTAGGCCCCGTCGCATCAAAAATTATGTTCACCAACCCATCGTCGTAAGCAGCG
The DNA here is from genome assembly GCA_029216955.1 of Iris pallida. Taxonomy (NCBI): domain Eukaryota; kingdom Viridiplantae; phylum Streptophyta; class Magnoliopsida; order Asparagales; family Iridaceae; genus Iris; species Iris pallida. The sequence continues at coordinate 223,603 of JANAVB010043017.1, forward strand.
TTATTGTGGACATCCACATAAGGCTCATACTCCAATGCTAAAGACACAAGTTCTCCGTGCGCGCTCCACTGATAGTAATTCGGTATGAAACCCTTCGAGTATAAATAATACGTGACTTCCACTTCTGGATGATATTTCAAGTTGCGACATCTCACACACGGACACTTAATTTTGGTACCATCCATGTACTGAGGGAACGCCTTGGCAAACTGCAGGAACTACTGTACACCCTCTATGAATTTATCCCGCACACCGCACATGTCATCAGGATGACGGTTGTACTTCCACAAACAATTTCGTAAGTAGTAATTCATATCCATATCCAATTGAAGATAATTCTGTAAGATAGATACATGCATATTGCAGTCAGTGAATGAATGTTAAGGCAGTTTAGATATGGGTGCGCAACATAAACTGTTCATTCATTCCACATATTACAAACAAAGAATTTGAAGGAAGAAACAAAAACAACTGTGTTAGGACTAAAACAACTGTCTTGTGTCAAAGTGTCATGTCCGACAGACCGATACTAATCCGATACGGTCGATACTAAGTACATACGGTCGAGGTATAATTGTACTTGTAGGAGTACACGACACTAAGTACATACGGCCGATACTAATCCGATACGGTCGATACTAATCCGATACCGATTCTGATACTCATCCCAATTTCTCCTCAACCTCTTGTAAAAAAGTTGTCTGTCGAGGTATAATTGTACTTGTAGGAGTATACGACACCAACTGTCCAATATCGACCCCCCTGAGTCCAGATGACCTCTAGCACCCGACACTCCACTGCACACACCAATTAATTAGGATACGACCCGACTGCATCACGAGCTATCTAGACACGGACACAACCATCCCCCATCCAATTATCGTTCACGAAAATGAACTCGAGACTCAAAACAGAATTCTGAGTAAAAACACTCCAAATTTAATATACTTGTTCCGTGTGTGTGTATGTGTCCGTCTGTGTCCGTTTGTGTCCGTGTGTATGTGTTTGTCTGTGTCCGTGTGTCTTTGACCGTCTGAGTAGAAACCCTCCAAATTCAATGGTAGCGACGTTTTATATATATACAAAGCATGACAAATTATAAACCTCTTTCCTGTTTTTGGGGTGACTATCAATCACTAGATGTGCAATGCAGACTATCAATGAAGAATAATTTAATTAAAAGTCGAGCAAAGAGGAGAATAGGGAGAAGGAATTAGTGGCATATTCCTCTTATAGCACTCTGACCTAGTGCCAGTAGATTAGTTTTAAGTGTATACCATCAACTTGAGACAACCTAATCTCCCAACACAACATCAACCATGCATCAAATTAACTAACATTTAGGTTAGGGTTTACCTAGTCGGGGCCGGAGGAGCGGATCGTCGAGGGGGCATGGGGTCGCTGGTGGGGAGCTGGAGATGGAGGGGAGCGGTCGTCGAGGGTGAGCGGGGTCGACGAGGGAGAGCTGGGTCGCCGGTGGGAGCAGTGTCGCCGAGGGGGAGCAGGGTCGCCGAGGGGGAGCAGGGTCGCCGAGCGGGGTCGCGGAGGGTCGGGGGCCGAGGGGGGAGGGTCACCGAGGGGGGAGGGGGTCGTCGGAGGCCGAGGGGGAAGGGTCATCGAGGGGGAGTGCACGGGTGAGGGAAAAATTCGATCGAAATATTGGAGGAGAATGAAAACTCGAATGCCCTATATTTTTATTTTAGCGACGTCATAACTATACGTCGGTAAACGTCGCTAATATTAGTGATATTAGCAACGTTACACTAGTTACGTCGGTAAACGTCGCTAATATTAGTGATATTAGCGACGTTCACCGACTTATCCGTGATGCATGTTTTTTTATACAAAAATAAGTCGCAAAACGTCGTCGATCGTCGGTAATAGTGACGAATTGCGACGTTTATAAATACGTCGCTAATTCATTAAAAGGTAGCGACGTTTTACTAAAACGTCGCTAATTGCGTCGCTAATATGACTTATTCTAGTAGTGTAATAGATAAAATCAAACAAAATAAATAAATTAAAACAAACTAAAAGATAAAACGAAACTAAACAAAAAGATAAACCAAAACAAACCAAACAAAACAAAACAAAACCAAACTAAACAAACTCCTAAAAAATCAGATTTGCTCAATTTTCGGCATACGGTTTGGCAAAAATTGGACATGTCCAATTTTTGCTAAACGGTATGGCGAAAGGTTTTCATATTCTAAATTTTTCAGAACTTCTTATCTTTTATCCAATTTCGTAAAAAATTTATCATTTAAGCAAATTTTATGTTTTTATTATGGACTGATCTGGAAGATAACTCTGCAATTCCGGTCTCTTGCAGGTCATGTTCCGATGCTTTATTCAAAGACGAAACAAATTAAAGCCTGTATATAACTACAAGAAAATATATTTTAAATAATATTAAAATGCTGAATAATCGAGGTACGTACGTACCATAGTAAGCTCATTGACAAAATATTGAGAGTTACTAAACGAAAGATGTAGTACTTAGCCAACTGTTGTGGCTCCTTCTCCATCGGACATCTGTACGCAGATTAGACCATCTCAATGGTGATTTCTAAAATTGAGTTCTCATCCTACTTGACGTTGTACTTTAAGGAGATTTTTGTCCTAGTTGGAAGAGTTTCTACATAGAAATTGTAGACATACAAAAATGCTCTCCAATGGTTCTCCATTTCTATCCTATGTGTCACATAGTAAAAGGACTAATTTAATGGTGTGGGGTCCAATAATAATTGTCATGAGATATGAGAATTTCTATGACAGTTTCTACATGTAAAAACCCTCCTAGAAAGTTTTCATCCTACATCATTGCCACCTAGGATAGAAATGGTGATAGAAATAGAAATCACCATTGGGAGAAGTTTTTTCTAAAATGGATTTCTTCCATAGAAATAGGAAAGATAGAAAATGTTGCATGTTACATGCAAAAGCTAACTCCTCAAAAGCCAAGTCTTCAACATGTGTCATTTTTAAGTTGGAGACTTGGCCTCTTTTGGCTAATTTTAGTATAGGCTATTTTAAGCATAGACTATCTTTAGCATATGCTTAATGCTATATAAGAGAGCATCCTTTCAATAAAAATCACAATCTTCACTCCACTCTCTCCCTCTCATTCTCTCTTGTTCAGTTCAAAGCATTATTCTTCGGTTTGTGCTCTGGGCAGAAAAGCTAAGTTCGGGGTCGCTCTTTTCGAGTTGTGTGCGACGAAGAGATACCGGTAGAGCGAAAGTTTTACCACTAGGAGCATTCGGAACAAGTCTGCACATAGATCCGAATAAACTCTTAGGGCAGTGCTTCGTGCGCGACTTTCTCGGAGGCCGGTAACATTTACTTTATTTTATTTTGTTTGCAGATATTTTGGAATAATTTCCAACAGTCTAAGAATTGATTATTTATAAAATAAAATCTCTAATTGCTGCTACGAAATTTGTTATCAACATTGTTATAATATACGGTGCTTAAATTATTGTAAGCATTAAGACTTATATGCATTGTTATAACTTATATTAGTGTTAGCATATCTCCTATTCACTCACTAAATTTGCTATACATTGCTTACTCTTTACTATCATCAAGCAAATATTTTAAGTTACCATTAACAAGTTATTTGTTAATTTTGAATATTTGTCACATTAGTAACAATTTGTCATTTTCATAAAGTGACACCTGAGACAAACATTATTGTGTTAGTAATTTTGTCAATTATAGTTTTCTTTACTCAATATTTATATTTAGGCTAAAGTAAACAATTAATTGATTTAGTAGAATAACTTTAATTTTAAAGTTCTAAAGTAGAGATTTGTTTGGGAACAAGCCGAAAGGGCCCTTCTGTCAAAAAGACGTAAATCGTCTAAACGACCGGTTCTTAAGAGTTCCTAGTGAACCTCCGTTTGCTGGGATCCGGCCCCTACAGCTAACCCAACCTTATCAAAACTTGAAAAACTAAAATTTTAAAGGTCTATTTCCAAAAATCATTTAAATTGTTAAGTTTTAGCTTAATCCATCTTATTGAGTAAATATTTTATTTTATTTTTAGACCTTAGAATCATGTCTACCAAAGACGAGACTTCGACTGCTAAGCCAGCCAAGTTTGATGGCACCCACTTCAAGAGGTGGCAGAGTCAAATGAATTTCTGGCTCACCACTTTAGGACTGATTTCAGTCATTGATGGTTCCACACCCATCATAAATGATTCTGACGACACTGAGTCTGACATAGGAATGTCCAAACCCTCCAGTTCCTCCAAACCTAAAACCCCTAAGAAAATAGACTTTTACTGCTTCCATCGAATTCTAAGCGCTTTATCTGATTCACTTTATGATATATTCTTTGAATGTAAAAGCACCAAATAACTTTGGAATGCTTTAGAAGATGAATATGGTTGTGATGATGCTGGAATTGAAAGATTCACTTCTTCAACATTTAATAAGTATTTCATGGTAGATGACAAACCTATGAATGAACAAATCCATGAATTCCAAAAATTTGTGAGGCACATTCAAGCTAAAGGTACAACCTTTTCAGCTAAACATAAGATAGCTTGCCTAGTAGATAAGCTCCCTCCTTTTTGGTCTGATGTAAAAAAGGACATCCATCGTACCCAAGGTGACCTTACTTTTGTCCAAGTACTGAAGCAAATTAGAGTTGAAGAACAACTTAGGCTAAGGTCTAACTCCAAGACTGAGATTAAGGCTAAGGTAAACCTAGTAGAGTCATCCCATAGCAAACCTAAGCCTAATAATCCTCACAAACCCAAGAATAATATCTTCACGAAGAAGAATACTGTTCAGCCTCATCACCAGAACCACCAGAATCGTTAACACCAGCAACTCCAAAAACCTAGAAACTTTGGTCAGACTCAGGATCAAGGAAGATTTGATTTTGTGTATGGTAGAACAAACCACACGGCCATCAACTGTTTCCAAAGGAAGAAGGAACCAATCAAGACTTCCTATAGGGGAAAGGCCCAGCCAAACCAGAAGCCAACATGATTCTGAATGGATCTTCTGGTTCCTTCAGGTCTGTGACTTACCAACCCTTAGTTAATATTTCTTACCATTCTGATGACTGGTGGTTGGATTCTGGAGCTAATATTCATGTTTCATTTGATCGCTCCTGTTTTTCAAACTATCAGGAATCATGTGGAGGAGGCATAACCCTAGGAGATGGCTCTACGGCAAAAATTGTAGGAAGAGGAAGAATAGATCTGAAGATGACATCAGAAAAAATTATGCCTCTTCATGATGTTCTTCATGTGCCAACTGTTAGGAGAAATTTAGTTAGCGGTACCCTTCTTGTAGCATCTGGTTACAAGATTGTAATGGGAGCTAATAAAGTTGTATTTTCTAAGAATGAGTCCTTTGTTGGTAAAGGATTTGTAAAGGATGGTATGTTTATTCTCAGTACTGTAAATAAAATGTTGGATCCTTCTCCTATTGTTTCCAATGTTGAATCTTCCAATGTATGGCATGGTAGACTAGGTCATGTGAACCTGGGTTCCCTTAGAAGGATGATGAACCTAAATCTTATTCCCAAGTCTCCTGTAGATAATAAAGACAAGTGTGAGATTTGTGTTCAAGCCAAACATTCTAGACTACCATTCAAATCCGTAGAAAGGAATTCTGATCTTCTAGAACTAGTTCATAGTGATGTTTGTGATTCAAATAGAGTTTTGACTCAAGGCGGTAGGAAATACTTTGTCACATTTATAGATGATTGTTTAAAGTATTGCTATACCTACCTTCTCAAAACCAAAGATGAAGTTCTAGATAGATTCAAGGTTTACAAATCAGAAGCCGAAAACCAATTAGAGAAAAGGATTAAGATCCTTAGATCTGATCGTGGCGGAGAGTATACCTCAAACGAAATGACTAACTTCTGTGAAGAACACGAAATAATTCATGAGGTGACTGCTCCTTATTCACCACAATTCAACGGAGTTGCTAAAAGAAAGAATCGCACTCTGTTAGACATGGTGAATACCATGCTTCTCAGCTCAGGTGCTCCTGATAACTTGTGGGGAGAAGCCTTATTAACAGCTTGCTACATCCTAAATAGGATTTCCAGTAAATCTAAGGATAAGACTCCCTATGAATTATGGAAAGGTAGAACTCCTAGAGTCCATTACCTCAAAGTTTGGGGATGTCTAGCAAAAGTTGGAATCCCTGAACCAAAAAAGAGAAAGATTGGACCTAAGATCGTAGATGGTGTGTTCATAGGATATGCCTTAGATAGCAATGCCAATAGATTTCTAGTGACTAATTCTGAAGTAAATGAAATCTCTAACAATACCATTATAGAAGCTAGAGATGCAGTTTACTTTGAGAATATATTCCCTTTTAAGGATAGAATTTCTTCCAACCCCTCAAGTTCTTCCCTAGATCCTTCTACAAGTTTCCATTCCATTCATCAAGCTCACAACTTGAACAAGACTTAGAACCTAGAAGAAGTAAAAGAGGAAGGATTGAAAGGAATTTAGGGGAAGGCTTCTTCACTTATTTGATAGAGGGTGATCCCTCAACTTACGAAGAAGCAATATCTTCTTCTGATGCTCCTTTCTGGAAAGAAGCCATAAACAATGAGTATAACTCTATTATGGAGAATAATACTTGGTTTCTTGCAGATCTACCTTTAGGTAGTAAACCCATAGGTTGTAAGTGGATCTTCAAAAAGAAACTCAGAGCTGACGGTGCTATAGACAAATACAAAGCTAGATTAGTAGCCAAGGGTTTCACTCAGAAAAAGGGATTAGATTATTTTGATACATATTCTCCTGTAGCTAGGATTACTTCTATTAGAACCCTTCTAGCCTTAGCATCCATTCATAACATGCTTATCCATCAAATGGATGTAAAGACAACATTTTTGAATGGAGATCTAGAAGAAAAGATCTACATGGAGCAACCTGAAGGTTTTATTGCTAAAGGTCAAGAAAAGAAAGTTTGCAGATTAGTAAAATCACTTTATGGCCTAAAGCAATCTCCCAAGCAATGGCACAACAAATTTGATAAAGTGATTATAGAATATGGTTTCTTGCCAAATGAGTATGACAAATGTATATACTCTAAAAATTCTGGTGGAAGTTGTGTCATTTTATGCTTGTATGTTGATGATATCCTTATTCTAGGATCTTCACTGGAACTGATAAATAACACTAAGAATTATTTATCTAACCATTTGATATGAAAGACCTAGGCGAAGCCAACTTGATCCTAGGAATGCAAGTGTCCAAATGCAAAGAGGGCTATACTATATCTTTAGCACATTCAATTGAGAAAATGCTAAGAACGTTTGAGTATTTTGAAAAAAAAACCTACCCTTACTCCTTATGACAGTAATGTTGGCCTCAAAAAGAATAAAGGATCACCTATAGAACAACATAGATATTCACAGATGATAGGGTCCCTTATGTACATATCAAATAGAACCAGGCCCGATATTGCATTTGCTATTGGAAGACTTAGTAGATATACCGGAAACCCAAATCAGTCATATTGGACTGCATTGGATAGAGTATTTAGATATCTTAGAGGTACTCTAGATTATAAACTTCATTATTCTAGACACCCTGATATTATAGAAGGTTATTCAGATGCAAACTGGTAACTGATTCACATGATGTGAAATCCACTACTGGATATATTTTTACTCTAGGAGGAGCAGCAATCTCCTGGAGTTCATGCAAACAAACTATCATAGCTAGGAGTACAATGGACTCTGAAATGATAGCTCTTGACACTACTTGTACAGAAGCTGAATGGCTTAGAAATCTAATTATGCATATACCTGTTTATCATATTCCTGTTCCTCTAATTTCTATCAATTGTGATAATAAATCTGTTATTGAACTACTAAAGCATGATTCTGTGAATGCTAAGATGAACAGGCACCTGCAGCTGCGCTTCAAGTCTATAAAGAGCCTATTGGGCAAATATGTGGTTCTTGACTATATAAAGTCAGAAAAGAACCTTGCAGACCACTTGACGAAGGGTCTGTCTAGGATATTGATCCTAGAATCATCGAGGGGGATGGGGTTAAGCCCATAATTTAGTCACTAGCAGTGGCAACCCAACCGAGTCTGACTAGAGATCCCAAGAAGCCGGTTCAATCGGTAGGAACAAACTGGACTAGGTGACTAATATGGAACACTGACCTTGAGATTAAATTCTCTTTAAAATAAATGCCCAGGAGGCTGTACATATGTACATTGATACCCCATCCCTATGGTGACAGTGTTCCGGTGTGATATGGTTAGGGTGAGTTTAAACTCTTAATAAGTCCAAACATGATATGCAGGGTTGATACCTATCACCAACCCTTGAGGACTTACCAATATGAGAGGTCGTGAAGGCCGCGACTATAGGATAGGGCGATCCTAGACAACTCTCATAAATGTGTAAAAGTGCGCATGGCCAATCATAGCGCCACTCGATAGCCCCAAAGAACCTCTAGCGTATTATGTGTGCTATTTTCTGAATCTGGTTCAAGAAGTCTGATTCAAGGCATAGTCCATCAAGCACTTCTTCAGACGAAGACAATAGTAACTAAGTGAGATTCAAGGCTGTAGTCCATCGCATCTATGCATAATATATATTTGCCCAGAAATCCTCTATCAATTCTTATTTCCTTGTCATCTCTATATTTTTCGGAACTTGACTTTTGGGGGGGGGGGGGATTGTTGCATGTTACATGCAAAAGCCAACTCTTCAAAAGCCAAGTCTTCAACATGTGTCATTTTTAAGTTGGAGACTTAGCCTCTTTTGGCTAATTTTAGTATAGGCTATTTTAAGCATAGACTATCTTTAGCATATGCTTAATGCTATATAAGAGATAATCCTTTCAATAAAAATCACAATCTTCACTCCACTCTCTCCCTCTCAATCTCTCTTGTTCAATTCAAAGTATTGTTCTTCGGTTTGTGCTCTGGGCAGAATAGCTAAGTTCGGGGTCGCTCTTTCCAAGTTGTGTGCGACGAGGAGATACCGGTAGAGCAGGAGTTTTACCACTAGGAGCATTCGGAACAAGTCTGCACATAGACCCGAATCAACTCTTAGGGCAGTACTTCGTGCGTGACTTTCTCGGGGGCCGGTAAAATTTACTTTATTTTATTTTGTTTGTAGATATTTTGGAATAATTTCCAACAGAAACCTCCATTGGAGATGGTCTTAGAATCATTACAAATTAGTTGCATGGCGTTACATGGCACGGATTCGGACACGACCAAAAGCAAGCGCCTAGATGCTTCCACATCATGGATGATTGAACACCAATGTGGTCCTACTCAAAAGTATGGAAAAGTTTGAATAAATCGAGTTTAGATGACTTTGACCAATGGGGACTGACATGTGACGTCGATTTACGTATCGGTTTTCCGTGTGGTCTGCAATGAACTACTGTAAAAGTATAATAGGTAGTAATTTGTTTCACTCCACGTGTAACATCTTTTGCAATTTATAGGTTCATATTGTTCACATGGAGACAAAATTTTTTGGTATCGAAAACACAAATAATTAATGAAGTCAAGTCGAGGCATGCTTCTGCGCCTCAGAACAAAGTTATCAAAGGCAAGTCTGAGGCATTATGTGGTGCGAGGTGGACGAGGCCTAGCCTCTGCGCTAATTGGAACATGTGAGGCGAGGCGACCTTCGTGAGGCACGAGTGATCCTCACAGTGAGTGAGGCTTATGCCCAGTCGAGGCACGCCTCATGCATATGCTGCTTTTTTAAAAATATGTTTTTGTACTAACTGATATATTGGAGGACACACATAGTCATAATTGAATTAAGGACACCAGTCTATGACCGTTGGATCTGAGAGTTAATAACTCTTGGAAAAAGTCTCTTAAGATCGAAAGGAAAAGAAAAGAAAAACTAAACTCTATGGAAGCCTACTAGGTAGATCAAAAGCTATGTTGTACGGATGCGACATGACACTATAAGGACACGATAACATGGACTCCACCTATCTTGGTGTTTCCTAGTATACTTTGGAGTGTCTAATGCATGTCCAGGTCATTCGAGTGTCTGATACTGTTTCGTTGGAGTGTCTGATACGTGGTTGACACGATGGCTAAATTATTGGAGTGTCCGTGCTTGCTGGATTAAAGAGAAAAAAAACCCACATGATTTATAGTAGGCTTGTCAATGGTAACCAACAACCCACTAAGCCTGAAAATAAAATCTGGTCCGGGTCTGGATTCTAAAAGCAAAACCCGAGTAGATATCAGGGCGGGTTTGGGTATCCATCTGGGAACCAACAGGCAGTTCGGGTTGGATTTGGATTTTCCATAAATCTGATCCAAACCTGAGCTTTTGACAACCCTAATTTATAGGCATGCCCAATAACCACTGACATGTCCACTTCCAATATCTATTACATATAGTCATATATGATTTATAAATGAATAATGCTATTTGTCCCTCCAAATTGTACCTCTAAACCGTTCCTCCTTACGTGGCAGCTGACGTGGCATGTTGATGTGGCACCTGACGTGACAAATTTTAAAATTAAAATTAAAATTAAAATTAAAATTAAAATTAATGTTAACATTAATATTAAAATTAATATTAACGTTAACATTAACATTAACATTAACATTAACAATTATATTAATATTAACATTAACATTAATATTACTATTAACATTACTTAATATTAATATTAGTATTAATATTAACATTAACATTAAATTAACATGGACAAAATTGGATAATTAACTTTTTGGGTTAAAATTTTTCATGTCATCGACCATGTCAGATGACACATAATATTATTTAACATACCACGTCAGCTGCCACATAAGGAGGGATGTATTGGAGGGACAATTTGGAGGTACGAATAGCATTACTCTATTAGGGCCGACCAATAGAATAATGCTTTTTGTCCCTCCAAATTGTACTTCCAAACCGTCCCTTCTTACGTGGCAGTTGACGTGGCATGTTGATGTGACAGCTGACGTGACAAATTTTAAAATTAAAATTAAAATTAACATTAAAATTAAAATTAACATTAAAATTAATATTAACGTTAACGTTAACATTAATTAATATTAATATTAATATTAAATTAATATTGACAAAATTGGATAATTAACTTTTTGGATTAAAATTTGCCATGTCATTGGCCATGTCAGATGACACATAATATTATTTAACATGTCACGTCAGCTGTCACATAAGAAGAGATGTATTGAAGGAACAATTTAGAGGTACAAATAGCATTACTCCAACCAAAATGACAAGTGAGAAATTCTTTATTAAGTCGAGGACCAATTCAATGTGCCTCGACATATCTCATCCTATCAAATAAGGAATTGAGAGGCCCGACCCATATGACTTACAAAGAAAAAAAATCCCTTATTAAATTTGCCATGTCATTGGCCATTTCATCTAAGTTAGAAGGCAACACAAAATAACCTCCTGAGAAAAAGGTTCCAGACTAGATTACTAATTGTAGCTGGATGAGAGCACGAAAAATGTGTGAAATGGACACTTTGCGCCTGAAATGTTTTGTGGTAACAAAATTCAGGGTTACTGTAATACAATATAGGCTAAATTATAATTTGATACTATAAACTATTTCGAATGTTTAACTTGATATTCTGAACTTTGATAGGTATCAACTTAATACACTCTTCCAATTTTCTGTCAACTGGTGTTAACCCAAGATGAAAAATGTCAAAAATATCCTCCTTCATTCTCTTCCCCTCCTCTTCTCCGGTAGAGTCCCCTCCATCTCCGACAACGGCGACCCCCCCTCTTTCGGCGACGCAACAACGACACAGCAGCAACAACGGTAGCAGCAGCGACGGCACGGCAGCAGCGCGCGGGTGCAGCAGTTGCACACGGCGACGCGGCGGCAATGCGCAACGGCAGCACGCAGCAGCAGCGCGCTGGCGCATCAGTGGCAGTAGGGTTGGAGATGCGGGGAAGGAGGGGACCGGTGTGGGGGCACAGATGTAGTGGGGGGACGGCGGTAGAGGGGGCGGGGCGGTGCTGGGTGCAGAGGGGGGGGAGGTTGGGGGAAAGGTGAGGGGCATCAGTAGCGGACGTCGCAGGGAGCAACAACAACGATCGCGACGGGACACGGGTGGGCGCGCTAGGGGCTGCGGGATACGGCTGCAGCGCAGAGGGCAGGGGTGTCACGGTGGGGGTGTGCGCGGCGGGGTGCATGGAGAGGACAACAAAGGTGGAATTTGGGAAAGATGATGGCAGTTTAGGTGTTATATTTTCTTTTAACGAAAAACTTAACGTTGGACAGGCGGAGGGTATCAAATTGAACATATTAGTTGAGAGAAGGTATTAAGTTAGTGCCTATCAAAATTGAGAATATCATGTTGAAAAATTCAAATAGTTGAAGGTATCAAGTTGTAATTTAGCCTATAATATATAAGAAATGTGGTTCATTCCCATATGTTTCATTGCTCCATCATATATTATCCTTTCTTATTTGTCCATCTTGTTAATCATGCAGTTTGATAACCTTGCGCACGCACTATATTTTTCTTATCTCTCTCATACAACTCTACATCTCTTTTCAAAATGTTTTCTCCTCACCGAGAGGCTATGAAGATAGCTTGCTTTCAAATAGCTCTTATATCTTAATATCACCTCTGCTTTCTCCTTCTTTGTACCATGCATGGGATTCATTTATTGTTTCGTATGTTTTACTTATAGTTTGCAGTATCGGTACGGAAGATATCAATACAGTTTGGCATGTTCTAATCCGATACCAGATACTAACTGGATATCGATATTGGAGGTCTTTTTTTTTCCAATCAATTCGGTAAAGAAAATTGAACGAAAAAGACTAATCAACAAGGATGTAAAACCATAACAAGCTAAAAAGCATATAAAAGAAAAAAAACTTACCTAATATAGGTAAACCACTCGGCATGGATAACTATTATTATAACTTGATACCATCAACTATTTCGAATGTTCAATTTGATATCCTGAACTTTGATAGGTATCAACTTAGAATCAACTTAATACCCTCTTCCAATTTTCTGTCAATTGGTGTTAACCTAAGATAAAAAAATGTCAAAAATTTTCTCCTTCATTCTCTCCCCCTCCTCTTCTCCGGTAGAGTCCCCTCCATCTCCGACAAAGGCGCACGGGTGCAGCAGTTGCGCACGACGACGCGACGACAGTGCGTAACGGCAACACGCGGCAGCAGCGCTGGCGCATCAGTGGTAGTAGGGTTGGAGATGCGGGGGAGGAGGGGGCCGGGAGGGGTGGGGTGGGGGCGCGGCTGTAGTGGGGGGACGGCGGTGGAGGAGGGGGCGGGGAGTGGAGGGGGCGGGGCGGCGTGGGGTGGAGAGGGGGGGAAGGGTTGGGGGAAAGGGTGAGGGGCATTAGTAGCAGCCGTCGCAGGGAGCAACAACAGCGGTCACGACGGGGCACGTGTGGGCACGCCAGGGGCTGTGGGGTGCGGCTGCAGCGCAGGAGGCAGGGGTGTCACGGTGGGGGGGTACGGAGGGTGCGCGGCGGGGTGCAGGGAGAGGGCAGCAAAGGTAAAATTTGGGAAAATTGAGGACAGTTTAGGTGTTATATATTTTTTTAATGAAAAGTTTAACGTTGGACAGACGGAGGGTACCAAATTGAACATATTAGTTGAGAGAAGGTATTAAGTTAGTACCTATCAAAATTGAGAATATAATGTTGAAAATTTTAAATAGTTAAGGGTATCAAGTTATAATTTAGCCTATAATATATAAGAAATGTGGTTCAATCTTGTTGGTGCTTTCTTTACATGGAGAGAGCTTGCTCTCAACATGCCTTGTAAAATTATAGTCCCACATCGGAAATGCACCATGAGTTATCTCAACATATATACTTGGTTGTGTTGTTGAGAGATGCACATGGGGTGGTGACCCTAAGGAGGGAACCATGTGGGTGATTTTACTAGGAGGTAAGAATAAGGCTCCAAGGATTAAGCATTAATGCTTTTGTCATTCTCTTGGATTAATTCCACTTGGAGCTAAGCCCCAACGGGGCTTAGCGACTCGGACTCGGACTCGGGCTCATGAGGCGTAATGTGGCGTTTTGTTGGCGCACTTTGCACTTAGCACGTCAGCAGTCATGCGGTCTTTATGCGGCCATGCGGTCTTATGCGGCATGCGGTCGTCCATGCGGCTCATGCGGCCCATGCGGTCCATGCGGCTCATGCGGTCCATGCGGCAATTAGGCTCATGCGGTCCATGCGGTCCATGCGGCCATTAGGCTCATGCGGCCAGGCTGCTGCTGCTGCCGCATGGAGAAATCTGCTGACTGTGCAGATTACAAATCAGTTATGGAAAGGCTGAATTAATGCGATTAAATCAGATCCTATCTTTGTGGGATTTGAATTAATTCAGATCATATCTTTGTGGGATTTGAATTAATTTCGTGGGATTTGAATTAAATCTCGTTGCTATCTTTTAGGATTTGATTCAATCTTTCCATAACTGAAGAGGCGGTTAGGGTTTCCATCCTCTCTGCTCATGCGGCTCATGCGGCACATGCGGTCCATACGGCTCATGCGGCTCATGCGGTCCATGCGGTCCATGCGGCTCATGCGGTCCATGCGGCCATTAGGCTCATGCGGCCAGGCTGCTGCTGCTGCCGCATGGAGAGATCCGCTGACTGTGCAGATTACAAATCAGTTATGGAAAGGTTGAATTAATGCGATTAAATCAGATCCTATCTTTGTGGGATTTGAATTAATTCAGATCCTATCTTTGTGGGATTTGAATTAATTTCGTGGGATTTAAATTAAATCTCGTTGCTATCTTTTGGGATTTGATTCAATCTTTCCATAATTGAAGAGGCAGTTAGGGTTTCCACCCTCTCTCTATAAATACTCTCTTCTGGCCTCCTTTGTGATTACTACAAAAATTACAAGTAAAAAAAGGAGAAAGAGAGAGAGAGAGAGTAGCTGCCGCCATTGCAAGTCCATCCGAGGAGTCTGAACAGAGGTGACTTCGAGCGTTCCACAAGTTCTTCAACTTGCTGGTTCCTGGAAGCAGATCGTGTGGGGCGAATCTTGCTTTGAGCAACGGTATTTTGACACCCCAGTATTGTTCTTCTTCTCATCTCTCTCTAGTTTTATTGTAACTCGTTCTGTCCCAATTGCAACACGTTTGCAAGGAAGAACGAGAGATCTTCTCTTCTCTTTTTCCCTCCTTTAGATTATAATTTGGCTATTTGTTTTTTTTGTACCATCGTAGATATTGAGTTTGATCACTGCAAAGTTTTGTGGGACATCTCAGATCTCGATTGCATCTGTTTTTCCATCTTTGATCAAGCCCCGGGACTAACAATCTCAAAGCAAGATCCGTATAGATGGAAAATATTAATGCTTCGCTCCTCCAATCGGACTTCTGCAAGTTGGAAAAGTTCGATGGAGAGCACTATCAAGTCTGGAAGAGAAAGGTGTATCTAACTCTTCAACTAAAAGATGTTGATCATGTTCTGTTGGAGGAAGAACCCTCTGTTCCAGACAATGGATCTACTGCCGCCATCAACGCGGCTACCAAACTCCAGGCCAAGTGGAGAAGGGAAAATAGCATCTGCAGGCTTCTCATCCTGAATGATATGGAAGACTCCCTGGCAGAATCCTACTCAAAGAAGGAACTTGCCAGAGACATATGGGAGTCTGTGGAAAATCTGTATGAAGAAGACAAGAACAGGAGCAAAATATTTGTGGTTGAAAAATATCACAAATTGCTCTTTGAGGACGAAAAGTCCATGCTGTCACAGGTGAAGGAATTTCTGAAGCTGCGTCAGAAACTCAAAGACGAAGAGATGCCCCTTCCTGACAAGTTTGTCGTCGGAGGGATCGTCTCAAACTTCCTGCTGGATGGAGTACCTTCTATGCAAAGATGCACAGAAAGAAGCTAGAATTAGCTTAGAAGATCTACTTCAAGAGATCTATGTTGAGGACGAGATGCGTTCCCAACAGAAGGTGGACACTCTGTCCAAACAGTTGGCTAAAGCCAATCTTGTGCAGATGAGAGATCCCAAGGGGAAGCAGGCGGCTTCTCATCTCAAGAAGAAGGACTTCACTAATCTAAAAGTGAAGGATCCTTCTTTCAAGCAACAAAAGACCAAGTCCCACGTGACTTGTTACAATTGTGGCAAGAAAGGCCACTACAAGAGTGAATGCAGATCTAGGCCTAAACAATCAGAGAAAGGTGAGCCTAATAAGGTTTCATTGGTTTCTAACATTGTTGCTATGATCGGACAGGTCACAACTGTGGGGGTTGACTCTGACTGGTGGATAGACACTAGAGCGACTTGCCATGTCTGTTCAGGCAAGGAATGGTTCGTCACGTACCAGCCAATATCTGAGAAGGTTGTCATGGCGAACCAGGCCCAAGCTGAAGTTCTGGGGATCGGGACCGTGGAACTGAAACTCACTTCTGGGAACACTCTTACGCTTCAAGGTATGAAGCATGTTCCGGCGATTGCCAAGAACCTGATCTCTGGGAGCCTGCTCTACAATGCAGGCTTGAGGATGGACATCAATGCTGGTCAGATGGTGATGTCCAAGAAAGGAACATACTTCGGGAAGGCTTATCAAACCAAAGGCATGTTTAAAATTCAGCTTGTTAACCAGTTTGAAGACATTAATGCAGTTGCATTTTCTGATTATTCTCTTGAGTTGTGGCATAATAGACTAGGACATGTTCATTGTAAAAGAATTAACAAAATGTCTAGTCTAGGACTTATCCCCAAATATGGGGGGTAAGGTGGAGAAGTGTGAGGTGTGTGCTCAGACGAAGATCACAAGGAAACCCTTTTATCGGGTCAATCGAAGTACAGATCTTCTGGAGTTGGTGCACTCCGATATCTGTGACTTCAAACATTTCTCCACGAAGGCCGGGATAAAGTATTTCATAACCTTCATCGACGACTTCTCAAAATACGCGTTCGTCAACTTGCTCAAGTCTAAAGACGAAGCCTTCGAGAAGTTCAGAGAGTTCAGGGCCGAAGCTGAACGGCAGACTGGACAACAACTCAAGAGGTTAAGAAGTGATCGAGGTGGGAAGTACAGGTCTCATGAATTCGTATCGTTCTGCAAAGAACATGGAATCATATACGAGACTACTGCTCCATATTCTTCTCAATCCAACGGAGTAGCGGAAAGGAAGAACAGAACGTTGACATAAATGATAAACTCTATGTTGCTAACCGTGGGTCTTCCTAAATGCTACTGGGGAGAAGCAGCATTGACGGCCACTTTATTCTAAATAGAGTGCCACATGCAACTTCGGACGTAACTCCTCATGAACTCTGGTTCAAAGTCAGACCAAACTTGAATGTCATTCGAGTGTGGGGGTGTCTGGCGTATGTGAAACTCCCAGATCTGAAGATTCAGAAGCTAGGGACAAGGACTACGAAGGCGATCTGTCATGACCCGCACCCACTGTTAGGGTACGAGAACATAACAACGCCCAGCCTACGCCGCAGTGTCGGCGGTAGAACGCTGTCCTTGGTCAATCATCTAACAATATAAAAAATACCTGTACAGTTTATACTCTCCGAATGGAGGTGACATAACAATATACATCTCAATCACATCTAGGGTAGAAGAATGAAAGATAGATAGACAGTAACTCAAAGAGAACAGTAGAATAGATGAAAATGTCCAAGTGTCTAGGATACATAACACCAGAATGTCAACTCATAATACAATAAGTCTAAGAGTCTATATAACTCAACATCTCAAAATACAACTCAGTATGTGAGACAAAAGATAATACCGAAAGACTGTCTAGCTAAATTAGCCTAGACTACTGGGGCAACATCCTCAGCTGCAGGTGGATCCTGCTGAGGGTCCACAACATAAGTATCATCTAGTCCTGCTCCATAATAGGTAGTCACCGGGGCCTCATCCTCATCCTCTGTAATATTTTCAACAGGTCCAGTCAGGACAGGAACGAGCACAATACATCTCACACAGTTCATAACAGGTTAGGAAATACGATACAGGCAATAGAGTAAGATACAGAAA